>JAAEAF010001638.1:0-158491 GCA_011037195.1 Triatoma infestans | reverse complement strand
GAAGTTTATATTAGTCTTACTCACACTCTGTCAAGTGTGTAAGTAAGTTCTCACACTAAGACATCTCTAGTACCGTGCGACCTTGTGCGACCTTGGTTAGGTCGGCGACCAGTGATTTGGTCGCCCATCGGCGACTTTCAAAGACCAAGTGGCTTCTGTTCAATAGACAGGGCTTTATCGGTGCTGGTCTTTGATACATTTGTATTGAAAAGGCAGCAGCCGGCTGTGGGGCCATTAGTTATAAATTATTCTTTCCTTTTGTTATATTTTGTGAAGGCTTTGACATTGCTATGTCATTACATAAGAGACCAAAAGTGAATGATAAAGTACCTTGCACAGCTGTTCACGCTGTTCGTACACAGTCAGCAACGCGTTGTTTTCAAGAAATGTTCTACGCTGGCACTCTCTTCGTTTGTTTATCTATCCTAGTTTAGTATTTTGTTTAGCTCGTTTTTATGGATAAATATCTAATTATTAATTTAATTACCTATAATCGTGGTTAATTACTACATCTTAATTCACTAAATTCTTCTCATATTTCTTGAAGCACACTTTCAAAACGGCTCGAGCCAATAGTATACAATCAACAATCCATCAATCAACACTATATCAATGGAAGAATCTTTTTAAAAATTTCTTAACTTAATATCTCCCCCTGAAACTTCCTTAAATGAATTTTCTACGAAAAAAGTTAAAACAAAAAAAATTATAGGTATCTGTATATATATTAGTATAAGGGTATGTCCACATTTGTGCGCTTTCCTCTTCCTCTTCCCTTTCAACTTACGCTTCCTCTTTCCATTTCAACGTGCATTGCGCATGCCTTTGTACCATGCCTCTTGAGGCATTAATTTTTTTTCCTACACTTCCGTTCAGTGTGCATTTTATCGATGGAATCAGAAGCGGCATTAGCTATTTGTGCAGGTTACCTGTTTTTGAAAAGTGCACAAAAAAGAAAAAAAATACGAGCTCTTATCTCATGAAACCATTTGCAACTGACCTTAATAAGAGCTCGCCAAAAAGAGTATTTAATTACGGGCTATCGAGAGCAAGGAGAATTGTTGAAAACGCTTTTGGGTTGATGGCATCAGCGTTCAGAATTTTTCGTAAGCCTATAGAAATTGAAAGTTATTGGGAGACTGTGGTTGATATAGTGTTAACTTGTCTTCATAATTTTCTCCGGGCGTAGCCGGATGCAGCAAGACAGTATTCACCTCCTGGAAGTTTTGATCACGAGGATGAATGCACTGGTGAAGTTATTTATGGTTAAGTTACTTCCAGTGGTAATGGTATGAGACCTCTACAACAAGTACCACGGAACAAGCATCACTTCTCGCATTTTTTGTTGACATATAATTTTTGAATTTAAATCCCACAAAACTGTTTGAAGACGATAATCTTCTACAAAATCAAGTGTCTCTTGATTACAGACATAATCATAAATTTGCTGCCGGAGATATTATTAATTAATAATAACAGTTGAATAATATCAATTACTAATAAAATTATTATTAAAATGATAATTAAATAATATTTAAAATTAATTATATAATCTATAACCTATAAAAAAAAATCACACAACACGTAGCGAGATCAACAAGATGCATAGAATATTGAACGAAAATCCAAGTAGTTGGATTCACGTGCGCTGTGGTTGCGTCATGAAAATAAAGGCCCATTCAACGCATGCTTCTCTTGAAAGAAAAGTGGCACCAGGTGTGGACATACCCTAAGAAGTTTAATGAAACATGTTAGTCTCTTCATGGTCAAGAAAAGTGCAGAAAATTGCAAAAGAATTGTTTAGTAGAGTCGTAATTTCGATTAATTGATATTTGTTCAGAATTTTTGGCACCTTTTTTATTTCTAATTAATATTATTTTTTAGATGAAACAATCAAATTAATATTAGGCATTTCTGCATATAGGGTACAAAGTTTAAAGAAAATCGTGAAAAATATGTCACACTTCTGGTTGATGGATTTTGCCGAAAATATTCGTGACAAAGATTGTTGCGGGACCTAAAGGGAATAATAAAATTTAAACTTTCTGTATTTTTATTTTGTTTTCTTTCTGAGATATATTTTGTTCATACACAAACACACTCAGACCATTTGCTAAAATCATTCTTTTTCACTCAAAACAAATATTTCGTAATTACGAACCCAATTATTTTATAATATATGATAATAAAATGTGTATATATACGTAAATGTGTATAATTTTTTTTTTTTTTGTTGAAAATCGTGCATTTATATTTATAAAGTTTATTATTTTAATAATTTTAATTACTTTTTATCTTGAACAAGAATATTAAAATCAGTTGTTATCAGCCTGGTAATTATTGATTTTCTGTCCATTGTATAGAAGCATAAATAATTTGTAGAGATTTTTTTTTTTTTTTAATTATATAGCCTACATTAATTAATCAATTACAAATAAATGGGCAGGCATTTATTTCTAGAATTTCATCTAATGCGAATTTATACATATCATTTAGAAGTAACATAGAAATATAAATTAGACTAATTAACAATTTCTGTTCATAAAACGGAAGAGCCAATCCAACTAGACGTCGACTTTTATGCTAGTGACGTGTAATAGTCCAAACACAAAATTAAAATATTTTAACAGAAATCACAATACACATATATAACGTTTTTTTTAAACAATACCTGGCCAAATATAAATGAAACTATCACAATTCAAGTATATAGGTGTAATGGGATTCGAACCGTGGTTAGACTAGGAAGGAACTGTTAGATTCATGTAAATAGAGCGACAATAGTACAGTTCAGAACAGTTTATGACCAGTTTACAACCAGTCAGCAACCTTCTTACTACCTTCTTCTTATTACTCAGCCAGTCTGTCTCTTTATATTTCTCTCGCTACCTAACTTTTATAAAGTCCTTGTAGTTTGTGCGTTCTTTTCATTATACAGTGTTCAGCATACCATCTAGTTTATTTCTCTAAAAATCCATTCTCTCTAATTCTTTCACCTTCTCACATTCATTATATACAATAATTAAAAAAAAAAAAAAAAAAAAATGATATCTATAACTAAAAAGAAAAGGATTTATAAGCCAAAAGAAAATATACATAGCAATAATAAATACATAGAGAATCAGAATCAATTGAATCAACGAAATGATGGAAGTCTTGAAGCTGAAGCGTAGCAGTATATCACCAAGATGTGTGTGTGTGTGTGTGTGTGTGACCATAATAATAAAACTGCTAAATCGCAAAATAAGGTGAGATCTTCTTTTTCCCATTTGGTTATTATCTGGAGATCTTACCCGAAGTTATTCCTGTAAAAATTCAATTTCTAATCTTTGACACGACCGCAAAACACACGTACAGTCACGTAGACACACATACAGTCACGTAGACACAGTCACGTAGACACAGTCACGTAGACACACATACAGTCACGTAGACACACACACACATACAGTCACGTAGACACACATACAGTCACGTAGACACACATCCGTCACACGTAGACACACACTACACACACACAGTCACGTAGACACACACACAGTCACGTAGACAAATACGAGTCACGTAGACCCACCTACACACAAAGTCACGTAGACACAATACAGTCACGTAGGACACACCACCACAGTCACGTAGACACCCATACAGTCACGTAGCCACACACACCACAGTCCCGTAGACAAACAGGCAGTAGCACACACCCCACACAGTCACGTAGACACACATACAGTCACGTAGACACACATACACACAGTCACGTAAACACACATACAGTCACGTAGACACAGTCACGTAGACACACATACAGTCACGTAGACACACATACAGTCACGTAGACACACATGACACACATACAGTCACGTAGACTGTCACGTAGAGACACTCGAAAGATGGCGAACGAAGTAGATGTGTGTTTTCAAAACGCGATTAAATCTTTAAAAAATGTTACGAAAGTAAGTGGCAATTTGCGAAACGACTTAAAGCAAGATATTGTTGGAGCTATAAGTGAACTGAATAAGGTGTTTTCTGCAATGAAAAAGGAGATTGAAGAGCTGAAAGTTGAAAAACAAAGTTCTACACCAATCGGTTCTGAACAAGTAGCAAGTAAAACGGATGTGATGACGTATGCAATGGCTGCTGCTAAACCACTAACAGGTAAAATAATAGAAGATACTAATACTAAACCTAGTTTTAAAATGATTATCAAGCCTAAATCTAAAGAAACAACATCGGAAAAAATGAAAGCTCTAATTAAATGTAAAGTTAATCCGAGTTCTTTAAAGGTTGGTGTTAAAAATTTTAAATCAGTTACAAATGGTAATGTTATGATTGAAACTACAAATAAAGATGATGTTATAAAAATCTGTGCAGAAATTAATAACAAGTTAGGGGATGTGGCAACTGCGGAGATCTTTAAAAAACTAAAACCTAGATTAATGGTTTTAGATGTCCCAAATGAAATAAATAAAGAAAACGCCCTATCAATTATACTGGAACAAAATTCTGATGTTTTTGGTGAAAATGCCTATGTGTCTGTTGTACATTTACTTGAATTAAATAAAAGTCGTAGAAGACATATGATTATAGAGGTGAATCCTACCTTGAGAAAGAAGATACTGGAATTCGGGATAAAATTAATGTGGAGTTTATGTAGAGTCCGTGATCATATATCCGTATTACGGTGTTTTAAGTGCTGTAGATACGGCCATCACTCACGTGATTGCAAAAACACATTAACTTGCTCAAATTGTGCAACTGAAAACCATTCACATAGAGAATGCCAAGTTAAACAAGAGAATTTTTCGTGCATTAACTGTATGACCACAATAAGTACACTAAGGGAACTGCACTCAAATATAATACTAATCATTGTTCTATAAGTAAACATTGCACTAGCTATGTTGACAAAATAAAAGCCCTCAGTAGAAATATCGAATATATTGTTGATTAAAATTTTACATACAAATAAGGTTATGATGAAATGTTTACAAATTAACTTGCAAAGGTCATATAAAGCTACTTACAATTTGATTGAATTTATTAATAGATGTAAAATGGATTTGATATTTATTCAAGAACCAGTCTGCAAAAATAATAAGATAATTGGCTTTCCTAATAATTTAAGAATTTATCAGTACGGCGAGGGTAGGAGTAGGGCGGCAATTTTAATAAATAATAAAAATATAGATGCTATTTTAATTTCAAATCTATCAAATGAGGACACAGTTTTACTCGAAATATCGCATAATAAATTATGTTTTAGAGCAGTCAGTATGTATTTAGATTACTCAAGAGATTTAAAAGAAGATTTTAAAATTTTAGACTCCATATTGGAAAGTAAAGGCAGTACAAACAAAATACTAATTTGTATGGACTCTAATTCAAGATCTCAAGTCTGGTATGATGTTATTACTAATGCAAGAAGCAAAGAATTAGATTATTATGTTTCATCCAAAAATTTAGTTATTATAAACGAAGATACAGACCTACCGACATTTCATACCGCTAGAGCTAGTAGTAAAATTGATTTAACTATTTGCACTTACTCCATGATATCGTACATAACTGACTGGAGTGTTAGTTCAGAAGTAAGTCTATCAGACCATAACTACATAATATTCAATATTGAACAGTTTTCTAAACACTGCATTTTTAGCAATAGTAATATGAACAATAGCACTTTTAAATATAATACTAAAAACGCTAATTCGAATACTTTCATTTATAACTTGTATACAAACTTCTCGAAATTAGTACAGCACTGCCCACAATCAGAGCTATCTTTACCTCTTAATCTGGATTTATTATTGAAGGAAAACTTGATAAGAAGCACTAATTTAGATAAATTTATAACAAATTTTCAAAATATACTGATACAAACTTGTAATGGTTCATTTTCACAGTACCGGAAAAACTTGGCTATTGGCAAAAGCTCTGTCCTGTGGTGGAATGGTGAACTAACGAAACTGAGAAAAGAAACTAATGCAAAGAGAAGAAGATATCAAAGAACGTATAGAGATCAGCGACTGAGAGAAGAGAGGAAAGCTGAGTACTATAGGAGTAAGAAAGTATATTCTGAATTATTAGTAAAGTCAAAAATTGAGTCATGGAGAGAATACTGCAATTTAACGAGTAAATCACAGCCCTGGAATTACATCTACAAAATGGCGGCGGGCAAAGTGAAGAAGGCTGACATATTGACGACTCTAAAGAAAGAAGATGGTACATTTACTGCAGGACTAGAAGAGACAATGGAACTGATGATGAACAAGTTTGTAGCCCAGGATGAAGTAAGTGATGATAATCATGTTCATACACAGCAGAGGTTATTAATTGATGAACCTTTGAACACTTCTAATGATATACCGTTCTCAACCGATGAAATACAGAGTGTCATTGAAGAAATAGATGCAAGCAAAGCCCCTGGACGAGATGGTTTAAACAGCGAGATATTCGGCAGATTATTACAAGTATTTCCTTTACAAGCCTTTTGTACTGCACTATATAATGAATGTCTGAATAGAGGTCTCTTCCCTGCTACTTGGAAAATTTCAAAAATTATTCCGATCGTGAAACCAGGAAAAGAATCATCACTTGAACTTTCAAAATTCAGACCTATAAGTCTTTTGGCGGTAGGAGGAAAGATCTTAGAAAAACTACTGATAAACAGAGTAATGCATTTTGTCCATCATAAACAACTTATTAGCCCCAATCAGTATGGATTTGTTCCTCAGAGAAGCACCACTGATGCCATAGTAGCAGCTAAGAAATTTATAGAGAATAGTCTTAATATGAAAGAAGAGGTGTTACTGATTTCGCTTGATGTGAGAGGAGCCTTCGATGCGGCATGGTGGCCAGCCATTTTACACCAGATGAGGAAATTCAGATGTCCAGCAAATCTATACAAATTGTCCAAGAACTATTTTTCTGAAAGATTTGGAATTCTTGAAAATAATACCTACTCTCTAACAAGAAAGTATTCGAAGGGCTGCCCACAGGGATCGTGTTGTGGTCCTGGGTTTTGGCTGCTACTTTATGACTCTTTATTAAAACTTCATACTTTTTCTAACATCAAATTAATAGCTTTTGCGGATGATTTGTTAATTTTAATAAGCGCTAAAGGACCATTAGAACTGGAAATGGAAGCTAACTCAATCTTGTATGAGGTGCAGAACTGGGCGTCCGATAACAAAATGTGCTTTAATTCATCAAAATCAAAAGTCTTATTAATAAGTAGAAAATTAATTAGACACCGCATATCAGTTTTCTTAAACAATGAAAAACTTGAGCAAGTTCAAGAACTAAAGTATCTTGGTGTAATTTTCGATGAAAAGTTTACATGGAATGCTCACGTAGAATACGTTAAGACCAAATGCGCGCAACTCATACATCAACTTTCGAGAACGGCAAAGGTGTACTGGGGTATAGGGTGTGATGCTCTGCACATTATCTATACGGGAGCAATACTTCCTTTAATACTATATGCTGTTCCGGCTTGGATCGAGGCTCTTGCAGTTGGCTACAACAGGAAGAAACTTTCTTCAGTCCAAAGGCTAATTGTATTACGAATTATTAAGGGCTATAGAACAATATCATACGAAGCTGCTTGCGTTATAGCCAACGTAGCTCCGATTTATCACAAGGCAAAGGAGAAGCTGGCATTGTATGAAGGTAGCATTTCCTGTTTCAATGCGGAGGAGTCACAGATGGAAAACATAGAAATGGAGTACCCTGTGCCCGTAGAAAAATGGCTGCATCCAGGCCTTGTCCCAAGGATAGAGATGTCTTTCCACAACACATGCCATACCTACAGTATCTACACTGATGGTAGTAAGATTGAAGGATGCGTTGGATGCGCGTTTGCGGTCTATAGCAGGCAAGGAAACATTGTCCATGAAGGTAAATTCAGGCTATCTGAGCAATGCTTCAACAATCAAGCTGAGTTGCTGGCAATACAGAAAGCCTTGTGGTGGTTGGAGCGGAGACACGAACCTCCTGAGAGACGTTCCTCAGTGCTCTATTCCGACAGTCAAGTCTCTTTGCTAAGCACCCAGAATGTGAAAAAGAAGCAACCAATCCTGGAAGACATCAGACAGTCTCTACTCCATTTATTAAAAAGTGGTTGGGGAATCAATTTTCTCTGGGTTAGAGCACATCGAGGAGAAAAGGGTAATGAGTACGCTGATATACTGGCAAAGGAAGCTTCACTTAGCTCGCTACCAGTGTCCTATTCTAGGGCTCCCATAACATATTTGAAAGATAAATGCAAAAAAGCTGTATATGCTAAATGGGAGGAAGAGTGGAGAAGAACCGACAATGGAAGTGCAACAAAAGAGTTTTCCCCCCACATAACTATTAGACAGCAAGCTGAATTGGCATTAGGATGTATGATGACACAAGTACTGAGTGGCCACGGAAAACACCGAGCTTATCTTTATAGGTTCGGCCTGGCCGAAAGCGCTCTGTGTCCATGTGGGGATTCTGAGGCACAAACTTGGGACCACATTATATACCGCTGCCAACAACATGAGAGAGAACGAAGTCAGTTAATCCGACAGGTCACAACTACTGGATCAGCCTGGCCCCTTCCTAAGAAAGATCTAATATCCAGACAATATCAAGACCATTTTATTCAATTTATTAATAAAATAACAATAGTTAATGAAACACAAACAGTGTAATTATGTAAAAGTAATAGTTTTGTTTTCTTTATTTAGTTTTTCTTAATTATTTTTGCCATGTGTAAGAAATGTTTTTCTTTTTATGTATACGCATTGTAAATAGATGTGAAAATGTTATGATATCACTGTACATGTAATATTGTATAATGGAGCATGTAGAAATAAACAGATTAAAAAAAAAAAAAAAAAAAAAAAAAAAAAACACAGTCACGTAGACACACATACAGTCACGTAGACACACATACACACAGTCACGTAAACACACATACAGTCACGTAGACACAGTCACGTAGACACACATACAGTCACGTAGACACACATACAGTCACGTAGACACACATGACACACATACAGTCACGTTTTCGTTGGGCTACAGCTGCGATGTAGTATTTCGTTCTCCTGGGTTAAAGCCCACGCTGGAATACCTGGGAATGAACAAGCTGATAAAATGGCTAAGGCCGCCTCCAAAGACAGCGAACTTCCAATTAGCTACAAAAGCTATCCCAAAACATTCCTCAAGCATTGGGCTCATCAGCGCAGCGTGCACTCTTGGGAGCAACTATGGACTGGATCTCTCACCGGAACAATAACCAGGGAGTTTTTCCCTTCAATCTCAATTCGCCTTCGAATGCAGCACATCGGCATTACATATCGGTTGACGCAGCTGCGATAAAAGTATCGGGACATGGGAAAATGGCCGCATATCTATATAGATTCGAAATCGTCCCATCCCCGGTCTGCTCTTGTGACAACTCTTCGGCTCAGACGGTGGATCATCTTCTGTGGGACTGCATCTGCTTACTTCCCTCAAGAAGTGCTTTCATGCAGCGGGTAGTAACTCAGTCGGTGGATTGGCCGCCTGGCAAGTCGACTTTGCTTCAGCCTGAGTTCTTTGGGCACTTCAAAAAATTTATAGACGACATATTCAAATTCTTGAATGATTAGGAAGGAGAAAAAATAAATAAATAAAGAAAGAAATAAATAAAAATTAAAAAAAAATAAATATAAATAAAATAAAAAAAAATAAAAAATAAAAAAAAACAAAAAAAACTGATTATAAAAAGTGGAATATATTAGGGAATGATATTGCATGTAAATAGAATAATAATAATAATGAACAGTTGATCCAAATTTTTCATATCTGAACATTTCATTGTTTCATTTTGGTGGTTTCAGTGTTTCAGTTTCATTTTAGTGGTTCGAACTTATATTTTTATATTATAAATAAATTGTTTTAAGTATTTTAAAATACGAAAATATGTGGATGTATAAAGCTGTAATATGTACTTTGTAAATTTCATGTAGTGCTCTTTGAACGGAGCATGATGAGAAATAAATGATTTAAAAAAAAAAACTCAGTGTGTGTGTGTTTGTGTGTATGTGTGAACAGCACACCTCAAAAACGAAAAACCCGTAGAAAGTTGAAACTTGACTGCCTGGACTTAACAGTAAAGATGGTAGATATAGGGTGGAAGGGATAATGATACGTTGTGACTGGTGAACTATCTTCTGAACTAATTTGAACTATATTTCCTCTGTGTCCTATCGCTGTATTTATATACGATACTCGTAGTTTCTCCCACTCCAGTCCGAGTGGCATTTTGTTTCTCTTTCTCTGCCTTTCTTGGTTGCTGTTGCAGTTGTAATGTTATACATATTTAAGTCTATGCCATCTAAATACTTCTTTTGTATCTGTTGTGAAATTTCATTGAGAGGTAACATATAAACCGCAGGGGGGGGAAGACATGTTAATTATGTTTTATTTTAGACAAAACTAGAGATTATATTAAAGTTTTAATAGTTTTAATAAGAAGTATTTTATCAGTTAAAAGCCAGCGGATTTACTAAACAATATCTACTCTCTCACATTACAATATACCGTTTAAATCCTTTAATAAAATATTTGTTAATCACAGTTTAAAGTTTGGTGTAAGTGAGCCTAGGAGAGAGAGTAAAGCCCATTAACAGTTCAGATTAACTCTCTCACATTCACCGTCTCCGTTCTTTTGTGTTTGTATATCACACATATCTTTACTCGTATGCATACATTATGTAGTAAAGTGTTAGTATTTTGTTTGTGTGTATGTGTATAAGAAGACTTATAGTAGTGATTTATGGCGGGCGTCTCTTAAGCGCCAACTTCAACATTGTGCCAGAACGTCATATTTTATATATATATATATACTAAAATCCTTATGCAAGCTTAGCTTTTAGCTTACCTTCCTAACTTCATCACCATTAGTTTCTCCTTTAAAAAAATCATTTGCTACTTTTATAGTTGATTGTATATTTCTTTCTTATTTAATTATATTTTATGAAAGTATAACAGTATTTTTTTTTTTGCATTATTATTGGAAGAGTAAATTGCGTATATTAATTAAGCTAATTGGGCCAGTATTTATGCGAAAATCCTTGTGTGGTTAGATTTCTTTGTTCAAAATGGTGGTCATGTCAAGGGTTGGATTCGCTAAGGACATGTAATACCGCCATTCATAACATCTACGATGTTGTTCTGTGTTAGTTATAAGAAGCATGATATTTCCATCACAAATAGGTTATTCTATTGTACCTGGACGAGATTAATTGGAATTGAACAACCATCAAAAGTGATGGTTATCTGAGCCGATATGGTATATCAGATACCTACCAGTATGACTTGTATTCTGTTGACAAGGGCAGTTTCTCCACTCTGGTTTCCCCAGTTTTCCCCAGCTCTTGCCTAACTGCAGTCGAAGTTGGCGGCATTTAATTTTAAGTCAAATGCCAGGGGACTTATTGGTGAAGATTGATCATGAAGGGTATTTCATACCGTCTGATCCTATAACTGTAGATGATTCCCCCTGCTGAAATAAATAGGTCAGTTCGGGCTAATAGCCAAATATAAAGGTCCTTACAGCATGATCTGTCACTATGGCAACTGTCTTCAACATTAAACCAGTAATTAAAAACCTGATTCTACATCTAAAGCGGTCCCTACACGGTCAATAATATTGGAAAAAATTGTATTGACGGTCGGTATTGATAAAAGTGTTGATGAAATCCGGATTTTCTGATTCTCGTGTATCAATACTGAGAATTTGAGGGGTTATTGACAATAATATTGACCGTGTAGGGGCGGCGCCAATATTTCCATCAATACTCAGTTCAGTAGTTTTATACAACGTTGAAACTAACCTCAACAACAGTGATACAGGACCTTACAAAGGTACTTTGGAAAGATTTGTGTATTAAAATAAAACTTCAATCATACATTTTTTAAAGATGATTGTAATTTTTTAATCTTATTTTTCTGATTAACATACATTTCATATAATCAATTAAATAGTCCCTTCATTACAGTTCAGTTCAAAACACGATCCAGTGGAGGTTCTTGCGAAAGATTTGTGAATATTAAAATAAAACTTCAATCATAGATTTTTTAAAGGTGATTGTAATTTTTTCAAAGTCTTCACAGGTTTCTATTGTAGCTTTGCTGATAGTTGTTGGGGACATAATGACTGAAAACTTCAAGCCTTCAAAATTTCTTCCTGTGGCCAAGTACCTCAGGGTTAGCTAATCTTTCCCTAACACTATACTTTCTCTCATATTTCTGTCCTGTCTTTTCAAAAATGGTTCAACCATCTGTAACAGTTTGTTAATGGTTCATCCATTCGAAAGTAGTTCTTGAAATCTTCAACATCGCAGAGGCTGATTTCCTTCAAAAGCACTAAATGAGAATATTCATCTCTCTTCTTCAACCATTCTTTCATCCAGTGTTTGCGTTTCACTTGACGATTAGTGCCAAACGCCAGAGTAATAGCTACGCAAGCTTTTGTACGATTATTCATTTTTTGGAAGGGGAAAACCAGCAAAAAACTGAGTAAAACCACGTTTATTCACTCTCCTACTGGTAGAAGTAATTATTACTGAGCAAAGTTATTGACAATAATATTAATCGTGTAAGGTAATGAAGTATTGAGACCGGTTAGCATGAGTATTGATGGTTATAGTGTCAATACCAATATTGACAATATTATTGACCACGTAAGGGCCGCTTAACAACATCACTTTGTCTTATCTATCATTTAACCGATAAGTAATTTGACGATTTGAAGAAAGGCTTTTCTCTCGCTAGCATGGTGACAAAATCCCTTTTACTCATTATAAAACTCAATTTCCTTGCGAATAAAACGAATGATAGTACAAACTTAATAAAATAAATTAATGATCTTATTATATTATGATTAAAAATTAAAGTTCTTGAAGTATTTTCAAAAAGTTCTCACTTACCTATTCACGATATCTATCACGAAAAATATTTGTTTATACTTAGGGGACCTCTCAAAACAGTTTTCTTAATAAAAATTCAATTCTGAAATTCAGGCTCGATCACAGTTAGCCCCTCTTACAGGATTAAGAGAACCTAAACGTCGTCTCTTTATGTATTAGTCATTACTTAAACAAACATATGATTTATTTTCCAAAACCAGCGTCCTATGTCGTAAATATCTTGAACACAATTTTGTGATGAACAAGTCTCACTTTTCCATTTTATGTTATTTCATTTTCACTGCTCTTTTAAAATACTAAAATGCTATTATTGCCCCCCAAAAAAAATAAAAATAGTTTTTAATTATTTTATTTTATGTTATTATTATTATTTTACAGACGAGAATGCAACAATTGCAAGCAACATTGAACAAGCTGACTTTAGAAAACGAAACACTAAAATCCCAACTTCATTCTTTAGAGGCTGCTGTAAGTATATTCCAAAGTTGTTATGGCACACAATAATGATATGATGATTTTAAAAAAGGAAACACTATACTGTGACACTGTGATTCACAATTTATATTTACCATTCTATTATTTAGTAAGTGGGAAAAATTGAGATTGAGATAACGTCTAGAGATTGTGAAGGGCGAAAGAAAACTTCTTGATTAAGACTTTATCACTATTATAGGCTCTTGAAGGCCGTCTGAAGACCTACAGACTTTGCTTGTTTATTTGTTGAAGGCTAATTAGGTTTCTTGGGTTCTTGTTTAATAGTGCTTCAAGACTGACTTAGATTCGCACGGAGCTCCTATTTTACAAAAAAAAAAAACAATCCTTGGACAGAGTTTATTGCTGGTATAATATTGAATACGCTGTACAATGGTACATCAGTAGCAGTAGAAATTTTTGATCTTACACTATATTAATGAAAATTTTATCCGATTACAGCAAGGTACCCAAGAGGAAGCATTACAGGGCCGTCTTAGACTTGCTGAAGAAGAGAATTCCAGACTTCTAGTTGAACGTGAAAAATGTGAAAAGTGTTTAGATCAAGTAGCTCATCAAGTAGTTCAAGCATTACTTTCACAAAAAGTAAGTAAAAATTTTCAGTTTTAAATATACCTAAAATTAATAATATTTTAAAAGTATAGAAATAACATTTTATTGTACAAATTTTGTGTAGGGTCTAAGAGAAGAGATAACTTCACTTAGAGATAAAGTAAAGGAATTGGAGAAACAGAATTATACATTAAGTACACTACTGTTACAGCAAATACCATCCAGACAGCCGGCAAATAAACAGAAAGGTCACATAGTAAGTTGCCTTTGTCGAATGTCCGAATTATTAATACAGTGTAGGTTATTTTCATATATTATTTAATGGATCATTTCCACTCTTACACTTTATTAATTTAAATAGAATATGTAATTTATTTTGAAAATTAAGATTTACCAAAAGTTGAAATTTTAATATAAAGGATTATTTAGATGGTAATATGGTTACAGGAAGTGTGCGTTCGGCCGGTAAGTTGTGATGAAGGGAGGCTAAAGTGGCGTGGAGAATCATTGCTTTGGTTGCCACTGCATAGACCTTCATCCCTTAACTTGGAAACCCAGCGAGGATTACTACCTACTACTGGTAAATATTTTACACTTATTTTTGCATGTTTTTCGTATTATCCACTTAATTTATCAAGTGGACATACATGTTGGTACCTACCGGGTACTGAATACCTTTGTACTAGTATATGAATATGTCTCTTGTAATAAACGATGAGGGTGAACAATTTCAAATTAATAAACTATAATAATTTTATTATTAACAATTAATTCAACAATTAGTATAATTTTTTTATAAAAAGGGGACTTTTCGAAGGAAATTATGATTTGTTCCCCAATATTTAATTAAAAAAAAGTTCATTAATCTAAATAAAAAATATAAAAAGATCATATTTCAGGAATAATCTTTTATTAATCTCTAATTAACTTTTCAAATAATAATTTGAAGGCTAAAAAAAAAGGTGGAGTTCCTGAATCAGGAATTGAAATCTTTAATCAGCCACAGTCAACAGATAGAAAAATTTAATAAACGAGGATATTGCTTTTCCGCACGAATTTCAATTTTCCCCTTACCGAATGGTTTACCTCGAAGATCATCAATCTTCATCGCCGAGATGGCAAAAGGAAGGGTAATCTAAAAAGAGACGGAATTGAAAAAAAAAAAAGGATTAGCAAGCCCTTAATTTTAAATTTAAGGCAGGCCAGATAATTCTGATCTCTCTAAGTGAACTGGTCGATTGTTTTATACCAGCAATCAAAAAAACCATTGGCTAAATATAATACAATTACTTTTTCATATGACGATTAAATATCGAACGTTGTAAAAGAATAAAGCCAGAGTCCTTGATAAAAAAAATTCATCACACAAGCTCTAGGCTCGAAAGTTTCAAGAATAGCCGTACCAAGCGTTACCGTCGTGCCTCAGCTAACTTCAAAAACTCTTAGATTTCTTAGAAAGGATAGCTTAAAGAATTCACATGGCCGGCTTTTTATTTTAATTTCCAGCTCTTGGTGGGAGCTAAAATCAGCTTCAAAGTTGTAGTTCATATAGTGCAGGAAGTATGATAGAGGGGGGTATTGTAGAGTTTCTTCAACAAGGGCTTGATTCCATTAGACTTTAGTCCTGCCTGCCATTACGAAGTTCTAGATCAAGAACCACCAGATCTTGCTACCTCCAGAGTACACAGTAGAAGTCTTGTTAGCCTACAATTTCAATTTCTGGAATAAGAAAAACCCACGCCAGCAAGCCGTATACAGAAATCGTTCATCAACATCTAGGTTTAATTAAAAACATATTGATGATGGAAAGAGTACTCTACATACACAAATTGTAATGTATAAGTGTATACAGTGAATCAGCTGGATAGAGACACGCATTAAATAGGGTTTAAAAATCATGTTTAAAGAATTTTGAAACTGAAGGGATATTTTTTACTTCAAAAGTTAGAAAGAAAGGATAATTCTTTCTTTGTCTATGTATCTAATATGGTAAATATAGTAGCTGAGTTTGAATAAAATTAGTTGAACATTCCAAAACAGTTCGTAATAGTAAAGGACTATTAAAATCCGTAGTAATAAACGAAATTATTTCCATGAGAACACTTTAGTTTTTATTCTATATATATAATTATGAAGCCATCATCTCTGATTGCAGAAGAATGGATCGCTAAGCTGAAATGTGTTGCGCGGTATCGGATTTCATTCTCGGTTTTAGTTTTGGATTTTAATTGATATAAAGTTTTTTATAGTAAAGTCCACGATTATAGGCATTACTATAAAAATTAATTTAAACAAGAGACATTTAAACAATATTATGTTCATAGTTTTATTTTAGCATCTTTATTTAAGCAAAATAATCTAGTTCATAATGTATTTTTTTTATTTTTGTAATAGGTGGCCTAATAATTACTGGAGTTGAATGTCATAAAGACGAAGGCTATTCAACCATGTCCAGTGAAGTTCAGTGCGAAGGTAGTGGCAGTTCGAATTTGACTCAGGGACCATTGGAAAGGTTACAAGAAGAAACGAATAATAGGTTTGATTCTCTGAATGATTACAGATTAATGTTTATTATTACTTTATTTTATTAAAGAAAGAAAACAATCTTTATACAATTATGAGAAGAAAGAATCCTTTTTGACATTACAATGAAGTCTCTTATGGATGGATATTGGATAAAAACGAAGAGTATTATTTTTAAAGAAACAGAAACATTTATTTTCCTTCAACCCCCCCTCTTTCAAAACTTTTTTCAAATTATTTCCTAATTAAAATATTTATCAAATTGAATCTTTCTTTCTCTTTACAGATTAGCGGAAGAGGATGTAGTAGCTGGATTGTTACGAAGTCGGCCATTAATTCCACGTAGTTCTTCTGATTCTGCACTTTTAGCTATGTACAATGGTGGTTCCAATTTGGGTTTATGGGATGATCAAGAATGGTGGGATCCAGATTCAACATTATCTAGAATTGATTTCGATGCACCACCTGAATTAGACGATTGGCATATGGATGATATTACAGGTTAGTTTTTACTTGTTTCCATGTTTTCGAAGCAAAGATGATCGCAGTTTTAGAGGATGAATATTCCGATGAAAACATTCCCGAAGTTGTTTAGAAAGGGGGGTGGTTAAAGTTCCACCCCTGGAGTTCTGATGAACTGTAACTTGTTTCTCCATTGAGTGGCGGATATCGACTCAATTTTAAAAACGGATAAATCTTACATTAAAAATGTTATTTGCGATTAGAAAACTAAATACTTAGATAATTATTTGCTCCAAGAGAAATAGATATTTTTAGAAGAGTTCCCAGGAAATTTTGAGAATATTGCATCATGTCATCAGCAACATTTTACTGTACTACTACTGCTCTACTTAATGGAATTAAAGGACATACTTTTAAACAATTCAATTTTTTATGTACGCACAACGCCAAAATAATTTTGAGAATTTTGGAGCAAGTTACCACTTCCATTTCCTAAGAATTTTCTCTCTTCTAGGGGAGATTTCTATGTTGCGATAATTCTTCACATGTCAGAAATTAAATTTTCTGCGTTGCTTCAAGCGGAGCGATTTAATCGCCCAAGAAACGAGAGGATTGCCAAGATAGGGCCTTGCACTTCTTTCTCATAAAAAAAAATCCCCCATCTTGGCATGGGAAGCCCGAAATAGAAAGAATTAATATTAGTTAAAAAACAGCTGAGGACTTAGAAAAAGAATGAGGAGCGTAATGATACTTCTAACTAAAGGCTTTGGCCATTATCCATCTAATTATAGAGGCATCTGATTTCCCAACCAATAATGGGCTAAACATCTAAAGTTGTCCACCACCCGGGCACAGTCACATAATTCTCTAAAGTATAGGAGCAAATGAATTACAGGCTTAAATGTAATTAAGCCTTAATTGTTTGCAATAAAGGTTTGGATTCATTGGCAGAGTGGCTGAAATAATGTGTACAAATATTAAGCAACTTGTTGCAACCTATGAGCCAGCGAGAGAAACTCTTAATATAAAATGTTACCCCATTATTGCTGGAAACGTATTTGCTAAGCTTTAAAAAACCGGCTAGAATAAAGATCACGGCACATCTATAGTTTGTTACGTTTAGACTTCGGACTAAGTCTCTGGTTTAGCGAACATAAAATTGACGGAGCGAGGAACATAATTCAACTCTTTAGTAAATTGATAGGACTTTGCACTAAAGCCCTGCACAGTGGAATCTTTTCTTATAAAAATAGTACCCAATGGTACATGGGAATCAATATATGTAAAGGTTAGGAAAATCCTTAAATGCTAGGAATATCAGACTCTTTTTAAGGATCAAGCGGTACTGATGTTGAAGGCCTTATATTAGAATTTATGTTAAAAAACAGCTGTCTTTCGTTTCTGAATTTTTTTTTTTTGGTTCAGGCAAATATGTTTGGTCAGGAAGTATCTTAAAAAGTGCTTAAACTAGAGTGCCATGATGATTATCGTCATCGTTTGTATCTATATTGCCATTTTCTTTAAAATAATTGTATTTGCGGCACTAAATGACGTGCTAAGTTCAGTTATAATCATTTTCTGTTAGATGTCATTTAGTTATTTCGATTAAGGAATATATTTCTACCACTTAAAAACTTTTGTTTTATCGTTAATAATATAAGTTTTCAGATTAATAAAATTATGTTGAAAAAATTATTAATAAGATGATAGAAATATGGATAAACAAAAAAAATGGAGATGCCTTATTTGGCTTTGTAAAATACACTATATTTGGTTTTACTTTTTAAAATAAAATAATAATTACTTTTGTTTCAATCACCATTCTTTAAGGATTGGTTAAGTATTCGATTTATAACTGAACTGAGAATAATTTTTAATATTTTGTTTTTGTGTATATTATTAATTTTGGAATGCTAGAGATCACTTTTGATCTAATTAATATTAATAGTGTTAATTGTTAAAAAATAAAACTATTAAACATTAATTAAATTAAATTCGAAATTAAATTAAAGATAGATAAATGCCAATATCTTTTATAGTCATATAAACAATAATAATTTCGCTTTTTATTTGGCAACAGGTCTCTCCTTGTTGGGGGAAGATATGGAGGATGTTTGGTCTTCTGTTCTAGAAAATGGGCAGTATAGTCTCACTGTATCTCCAGGCAGTGATTCCTGGTCCTCTCAGACTACATCTGATGGTTCAAAGAGATCATCAGGAGCTGATAGTGAAGCACCACCTCCTGGTACTCACTTTACCAGGTACTTCAGATAAAATTGCCATATTCTCAGAGTAATACATACATTTTAGATGATTTAAATACAATTTTTGGTTTTTTAATATTATGCTTAATTTTAGTAGATTATTTCCCGTCTAACGTATTCTTTATACATAGGGATTTTTATCGCTTGGTGAAATTTGAATCTACAAAAAGCTTGGCGTCTACTTCTTCACGTTCACAAATGTCTGATTGTGGAGCCGGTGGAAATATTGGCCGGGGAGGAAGTGAAATTGTGTTACAATTGATTGCTGAAAAAGTTATCGATCAATCACAAATTGGGCAAAATAATATTGTTGAAGAAGAATTGGGGATATCAGCCGGCGGTGGAGAATGTGAAGCTACAGTTTTAACAGGCGCATTAAATGGTGGTCTAGTGCCAGTGCCTGAAGAGGAAGAAGCAGGTTCAGAAGTTGTATCATTGGCCGATCTTCGTAGAATGACGGCCGCCGTTCCTGATGAAGATGATATTGTAAATGGTCAAGTAAATGCTGTACAAATTGATGAAGATGTTAGACAAGAAGATACTTCACATGCCACTGGATGGGTTCATCTTAATACACCTCATGATATTAATGATCCTAAGGTTAGTGATTTTTATATTTTTTTCTGTAAAAATTGAGGCCCTACGTTAGCATAATGCTTAATGATATGTGGAGAACCAACCTAACAAATAAAGTTACATACAGTTTCAATATAGTTACATTTTATTCTAAAGTTTGGTCAGGTTTCGGAATAGGCTGATACTCACTTGGATGCCGGGACATGCAGGATTTGTGGGCAACGAAAAGGCGGGGAGGGAGAATTCGAAGGACATTTTCATAGGTCCCGAAGTCTTCTGCAGTTTGTACAGAAACTGGTTCAAACTTATGGCTGGATGGAAGACCAGGTCTGCAATGGTGGATGGAACACCAGGACAGAGACAGGCGAAACTCTTTGTTAAGAACCATTCGCCTAAATTTACCCAGGATATACTGAATCATAGCCGGAAGGTATAAGAATAATAGTGGGTCTGCTAACGGGAAATCTATGCTGACGAGGCACATGCATCAGCTACTACTTATAGAGGTGTTATAGAGCGATGTGCCGATTCTGTAAGGCTGAGGAAGAAACCCCGGTACATATTCTTTGTGAGTGCGCCGGCCTGATGTGGATAAGATTTTTTCAGTTGTCCACGAACTTCATGACGCTTTCAGCTTTGCTAGGCCTACTTGAAAGGACGAATCTGAAAACGTCCAATAATCACTGAAGATCCACAAGAGACCTCCTAGTATAGGTAGCGATAGAACCACGGGGTTGTATATGCACATACCACCTCTTTGTTAATCTAATCTTAGTTAGGTTGAAGTCAACTTTAAAGCACTATGTACCAATAGTGATTTCAATGTATATATATATATACCTATATATATACATTGAAATCACTATATACATAGGTATATATATATACCTGTGGTTTCAATGTTTCTCGAATTTATATTCCGTTATTCTTATAGTATTAAATAAAATGTACTCGTTTTTAGTGATACAAGTGAAGATTCATCGATAGCATATATAAATGGTTCCAAACAAGATTAGAAATACTTTTTAGTTATTTTTTTTCTTGGTTAAAAATTTAAAAATGAAAATAAGGATGAGAAAAAAAAGGGGCTTAAAATGATGGGGGTTGGCCAATCAAATAACGAGTAGCCTGAGGTAGATGCATAGTTGGCTTTCTGTAGCCAACTGACATGTTTGATTCACAATACTATCTGTAAGACTTGCTTTGTTAGGTATATTCTTAAACCTACTTGCTTCTTACAAATATTTTCTTATACTTCAAGTATTATTTACTGGAGTGGGTTACTTTGAAATGTTACAGTAATTGGGTATGTTTTACCGTAAACTAAAATAGATCTTAGGGCCCATGTTTAAAGGAAAAAATCGTGTAAAAATTGATAACATCTTGGCCTTTCTACTTTAGCTGGTTTTTGTCTGATTCCAACTATTGTAGTTATTAATTTAGTATTGGACTTTTAATAGTTGAGTTATTATTTATTTGGTCCTTCATCAAAGCGTCAGCAAATGTGCTAATTATCTATTTGATATCGCTAGAACTAATTATAAAAAGTTCTACAGATGGCACACCACTCCACGTTTTGTTTGCATGCTGTATTCTAATGAAATGGCATTTCCTATGTCAACTTTTCCAAGTTTCCTTAGGCCTTAGTTTCCTATATGGAGACTTCCAGCCATTATAGTCTGCAGAATACTTTCTTTTAACAAAATAATGCAGGTAAGAAATGCTGCAAATACATCTGCATTGTTGGAGTCTAGGGAAAATTCTTCAACAGTTCAATCACAGAAAATTTTAATCTTAATTTTTTTTCTCAACAATTCGTTATTAAAATTAAACATTCAAATAATATTTGCTATATTATGTCTAACGATATCACGTGAATACATTTAGTTGTGGTTTATTTAATTTTGAGCTTGTTTTTAATTATTTCTCTAATTGATCAGCAATATGAAACGAAGCAGTTTACACTAGCCCTTTAAAACTCTTACCCAATCCACCCAAACATCAAACATCTGTAAAACAACCTTTACCACCATCTTGCTCAAGAGTACTATCCACACATGTGTGCTCTTCACAACCAGAGAATATTGTACTGTGCTGTAAGCAGTCTGTGAAAACGAAGATACTACTTGCCAAATATTCTGAGCGAATGTTTGAAACTGGTCAGTGATCACAAAATGAAGTTTGCAATTATTGAAAATATCTCAGAAGTATTTCCTAACTCACGCCATAACATTTACAATTCGGCAAATTTATATTGTCTCGGAGACCATTGTCATTTGGTCTACTTAATTTTCTTATGGAAGAGAATCCATTGCTTTGGGAAGTCTTATAATCAGATTTTATTCTGAACATAAATTGGCAATCCATTTTGCTCATAATCTGTCGAGACACAAATGTCTCGGATTTTATTTAAAATAAATGCCATCTAAACCTTTTATTTTTGCAGACACGTGCTAGTTTGGTAGAAGTAATGATGTGCAGTCGAAGTTCTAGTTCTTGTAGTGGCAGCAGCGAAAGTGGGGATGATCGTAGTCCTTATCAACACTTGCATCGATTGCACAGATCCAGAAGACATAAAAAAGGTGAAATATTAAAACTTCATATTCAAAATTATATGCTACAAAAAAAAAATTGTAAATCTTTATATTGCCTGAATTAGAGGTAGCTTTAGTTTCAAATAGAAAGATTTATATATTAATTTTTGGAAAGAGTTCTTGCGCGTTGGTCTAGTGGCTAGCTCACTCGCCTTTAGTGCGAGAATTCAAGGTTCGATTCCCATGAGAGCAAAGACGGTATTGATCCAAAAAAGTGGGAAGCTTTTCCCTCAAGAAGAGTTGCGAGGCCCAGGGTGAGGGTACCGCGGCGTGCTTACCACAAAGTTTCTAATAAAAATCGCCGTCTGGCAACCCTTGGCCCTTCTTAAGCCGTTGTATCATAGGTATATTATTTGGAAAGATATATTTTTGCTAAGATATGTATGATTTATCGAAATCTCTGGACATAGTCTTTCCCAAATACTTAGTAGTTCTCTTGTTTCTAGTTTAATATAAGACTAGAAGAAATCTAAATCAATGTGTTACTAAAACAAAATCAATTCTTTTTTTTGTGTGTGTGTTTAGCATCTGCAACACGCGATGGTGGTGGTGCTGTAAGGGTACATATAACTCCACGAGTATCAATTATCGGCCGAGAAGATATTTATACAAGATTTGGTGCAAAAGAACGTGAAGCTTTGGATAGTTTTGATTTTCTAGAAGAGATACAAACTAGTTCAAGAGAATCTACAGCATCAAGACATCATACTTCACAGTGAAGAAATAAAAATTAGTGAGCATATTGATGTATTATCCACATTCGTATTATGTGTGGTTGCATCGTACGCGCTAGTCCTACCTCCTCCTTTTTTTTATTCTTTTCATTAATTTTTTTTGTTTTTTTAATTTGATTTTCTTAATTGCTCTTTTTTTGCGCATATTGTTGTAAATATTATTATAACATTTATAACGGAATTAATCTTGTAATATATAAAGAAAAAAATAAATTGCTTAATTACACCTTGTTCCCTAATAAGTATTATATATAAACGCTGTACAATTTAAAACACATATAAAAAAAAAACTAAGTTAATTTATATGTGTGAGGTGATACTATTTTATTTTTGTATTGGTAAGTTATTAAATAAATATAATGTATATTGTTTTAAGAAAAGCAAAATAAATAATTACTTAAAATTTTGCGAGTGTTCCAATGTCATTATTGTTGAAATTTTTTTTTTTAAATAAAGAAAAAAATTGTGATTTGGCTGACAAACAAACCCTCAGGATATGGCCTATAGAATGTGACGTATGAATTTGCTCAAATTCCTGTGTACTCTATTTTTTTTTTTTTTTTTTCTCCCTTTATATTTTCTTTTAGATTTTTATTTTATTTGATTGTAATTCAACATTTCCTAGCCTCTTGAAGAATGATAGAGTTGAGTTAATGGTTTGATTCGCAACGTTGAGTAACTATTAGGATGTTGGGTTTCACGTCTGATACTACTTCCATTTTTATGTCGATTACTGAATTGCATCTAGGAAACATGTTCATCTTTGACGGGGAAACCTTTAAAGTAAAGTGTTTCTAATCTGTTGAGGTTAGAGCAGCAATTCACTCTTTTGGAATCCAAGGAGGTTATAATCATTTTCAACTTATACAACTCGCCACTTGCATAGTTCTAAAAAAAAATTAAAAGGACACTATTTCCTTTCCAACTGTTACCCTTTAAAAAAAAAGAGTCGCAGTTAATTTATTAATTAAATTTTCTCAACTTTGACATCAAATGTTATAATTATTTAAAAAAAAATGCAGAAATATATACCCGTTTTGATTTGTTTTTATTAATATTTTTCCAAGTATCATCTATTAATTAAATGGTTTCCTCTAGTTCAGCTTTCTCAACCATCAGGCCTAGGGATCGTTTACTTTTAAGCTGCAAGAGTTTCTACCAAAAATTAGCCATTTTAATGTTATAAGTATTTTTTAAATAATTAATATTTTTTGTAGGAATTATTCTGAAGGAAAACAATTTTTGGCAAATTTGACGAAAAGCCCAGATCCTCCAGAATGCCTCAATAACTTCTCGGCCCCAAATGTAGTGATCACATCAATCTTTTTTTTTTAAACATACAATTACATATGAATGATCAGAATTTTATTATACCTTAATCATCATTTGTTGTGAGATCAGGCCCCCCAAGGCTTATGCAAAATTTATTCTCAACCCTTTTTACTAATTCAGTTCAATTTATTAATGGACAGTTATTCAATCAATATAATAACCTTCTAGGTGCTTTGCATGTGCACATTTTTCTTATTTACTCCCTCCTGGATCTTTCCCTTTTTGTCATCCATGGTCCACTTCAATTGAAATAATCCAAAGCCTCACATTCACCATCATCATCCATGGCCCCCTCGAGGATAGTAGTACTCCATTTTTCCCTGTTCAATGCAGCGGTTCGTCAATTTCTGATGCCCAGTATAACATTATCAACCCATCTGACCTCTGGAACTTCACACCCTGCAGATGCCTTGGAATGGCACTCTTCTCCATTCTGATCACATATCCTGTCTTGAGATCTTGACGACGTTGATCACATTCGGTTCCTTGACAACTCTGGTTCATCATTATATGGTGCTTTCTCCAAAAATACCTTCACGGAATGGTTCATTGATTGATCAAGGTTTCACATTGCTTGTCAAAACATACTGACGTTGGGCAAATATCAGAAACATTTTTGACCGCAAAATTAAGCAGGGCTATTATTGGGAAAGGATATTATAAATAGAAAAAAAATATATATATAATTATTATTCTTTCCTACATTCTTATTCATCACCCTGCATCAATTTTTTTAACCAAGAATTTTTAAATGTTGAATATTTAATCTTAACAATTTAATATTTTATTTTATATATATATGAGAGTGAAAAAGTGACCTTTTAATTTTTATTTTATTACTACTATTATTATTATTATTTTCTTTTTTTTAACCTCAGTAATATAAGATGTAACTGGATAAGATGTAATAATGTACGGGGGAGTCCAAGCACATTATTATTCATTGGTTGTTCAAGAATTTCCAGACAATATGGCACGTGTTTCATACAACTGCTTTCTGGAGGACCATATAAATATTTCGATTCAATTCCAGAGTGGCTATACTTTCGTGCAATTCGTGGAGAGTACTATCCCAGTTGCCGAGAGGACTACCAAGATGGGTACTATTCGGACAGCCTCCACACTTTCCCACAGTCTCTTTATTTTGGACCCAAGCTCTGCATACTACCGCTTTTTTTTCCCGCCATTACTTGTAGGAGGTTGTTGATATATGGGAACTGGTGTGTCCTGGTGGACGTTGGTATGTTACTGCCCTGCCTCTCCTTGTCATAAACCAGAATATCGGGTCGGTTGTTATGATGGACTATACTGTCAGTGAGCACTGCCCGGTTGTAGTACAGTCTCCAACTGTTGGAGACTATACTACCTAGTCTTAAGGGCAAGTTTCCCATGTATTATCTGGGCCATTTGATTGTGCCGGTGGAGATAGTTCAGACTGCGCCAACATTTCACATGAAATTATTGTTATTATTATTATTATTATTATTTTAAGAGTATGAAACTTTCGAAAGAACTTGCCTTGCAGAGGACACAAAATACCACGTAATTAATAAAAATGGAAGCTGTTCGGAAGTGAATTTATAACCCACTGCATGAAAAAAAAAAAAAAAATCGTTGAAGTATAGCATTTGTACAAATTATTTTAAAAAAAACAAAAAACAAAAATGAGAAAAAATTATATGGATGTTGGAACAACCGCAAGTAATTTGTAACCCGGGGAAAAGGACTTTATCTCTCTCTCTTAATAGCAGCCATTTATTTTTACAAAATAATACATAAAAAAATAAATAAATAAATAAATGGAAATAATATCAAGAGTTTAATTTAATCATCTAAAATGTTTAACGAAAAAACATTTTGAAACAAAAAATAAAAAAAGCTATAAATAACATAGGCTAGGTAGTACAAGTGCAATTTATGGCATTGTAATTTATGGAGGGATCTATTAATTATCTTTGGAAGGATTTCTTGTATTTTAATTTTGAATTTTTGCTGGTAATTTTATTTTTAGCCATTACCATAATAATATTTACCTTTTCATTTTCCGTCCCTCTTTTCAGTATGTAAAACTGCATGTCCTAAATATTTCTCATTTTTGTAGATATATTAATTATTCTTTTTCTTTTTGTATATATAGAGGTATTTATATATATATATATAAATGTGGACAAAAAAAATAAATATATATATATATATTTATTATGACCATGTACTATTACTATTATTGTAGAATAATATTTTATTTTGTTAAAATGAGAATTATGATTACTTTAAAAAAAAAAAAAAAAAAAAAATTGAAGAGCTACCTTTCTGATTATAATGATATTAATTAATAATAATATTAAAAACACTGGCAAACTAATTGCAAAACAAATTTTACGATAAAAATTATTCAGAAATAAATTATTATTATTATTATTATTATTAGAGGAAGTTTTCCCTTTTTTTTTTTTCTTTTTTTCTGTTTAATATTAAAAATATTCATCAACAGAAATTTGTTGAATGAAAATTTGTTAAAAAAAAAAAAAAATGATAAAATAGTAATGTATGATTGTAACCAAAGTAGGAATTAAAGAAAGTGTAATAAAGTATAGCCTTTTTTTTTTTTTTTACTCCTAGTAAGTCCTAGAAAATGGTCTGGTGTGTATGTGAACAGCATAGCTCAAAAACGAAAGACCGTAGAAAGTTTAAACTTGATATTCCTCAACCGGAAGTATCACTTTACTAGTTGGTTTTCTTCACTTTTTTTCCGATTTTCTCAAAATGGCTGGGGCGATTAACATTTCTCTAGGACAATTCATTGAAAGGCACTTTTAGGGGGATAGGTGGGGTTAGGTTTTTATCTAAAGTGCTACTCCAGTTTACTATAGAATTCCCATCATCTATTCTAAAAATAATCTACCATCTTTCTCAAGGGTTCTGTACCGCGACCATTTCTTGATCTATTTTACCCCCCTCTGGTGCCTAAGATGAGCTAGCTCATTCTCCAGATTTAACTCCCTGTGAAATCTCAGGATCCTGGAAGGTTCTAAGGGTAGGTATTTCTTCCTCCCCTATCTGGTAACAGCCCAGACTACTAAATCTTCTTTGAATGACGGCATCACAGCCTCTCCACAGAATCTGCATATGCCGTCATCTACTAGGCCAAGCTTTCTCAGGTGCCCCCTGAGTCTGCAATGCCCCGTAAGGAATCCCGTAAGAATACGGATCCTATTCTTACTCAGACTGATGAAGGCTTTCGACCTTTCCTGGTTATAACCGCCCAGACAGACCTTGGCCTGCCTCAGTCCCAGTTCCAGAGACGAGCTCTTTTAGCCACCTCCTCCTTCTTGATTTCTTCTAGAAATACTTGGTCACTGACTCCACAAAAGGGCTCTGGCCCAATGAGAGGAGATACAGCGCCTTCTTTTGCCAGGGCGTCAGCTACCTCATTACCTTCCACGCCGACATGTCCCGGCACCCAATGTAGGGTAACCTTATTGCTCCTGCCTAGTTCATTAAGCTTGCCTAGGCATTCCCATACCATTTTAGAACTGATTACATAAGAGCTCAGTGCTTTAATGGCCGCCTGGCTGTCGGATAGGATAACCATCTCCTGATTCCGATATACCCGATCAAGGTTCAACTGAACGCACCTTCCAATAGCGTAGATTTCCGCCTGGAAGATGCTAGGAAACCTACCCATGGGTTCTGAGTGTTTGATTCTAGGCCCAAACACCCCTGCCTCGGTTCCTTCGAGGGTCTTAGACCCATCTGTATACCACTTAATGGCATGCTTGCTAATACTGTCCAGGGCGGATCCATCGCTCCACTCACCTTTCGTACTTAGCTTCGTAGAAAAATTCCTAACGAAGCTATATTTATTGATCATACTATCTCTAGGAATGTCCCAGGGGAGGGAGCCTGCAGAAGGAGGCATTCGCCTCCCACCCACCCCAAACATAATATTAATTAGAATTAAATTTTTTGTTGAAATTCCAAGTTTGAAAAAATTAGAAGACCCCGGAAGTGCGTTTTTTTACTGAAAAGTATTTTTCAGTTTTACTGCTATTCTGTGTGAAACGGGGCTCCAACGATTTTTTTTTTCATTTGAAACTTTATAATATCAACTCTTACACATATAAGGATCTACAATTTTTTATTTGAAACATTTCTCCGGGAAAATGCATTTATGGGCACTTTTTTGGGGGACGGGTAGGATTACGGTTTCTCCTCTAAAGTGCTATTTCAAGTTTATTATACACTTCTATTAGCTAAATAATATTAATTATTAAAGTTTGTTGAAATTCCGAGTTTGAAGAAATTCAGAAAACACATTTTGAGATCCCTGGAATCCAAAAAAAAGTGGTTTTTACAAAATGGTCTGTGTGTATGTATGTGAATAGCACAGTTAAAAAACGAAAAATCTTAGAAAGTTCAAACATGATATTCCGTTTAGCTATCACCTTGGGATCCGACAGTAGGCTATCTGTCAAGATTCCTCAACCGAAAGTACCACTTTACTGGATTTTTTTTTTTTAAACATTTTTGCGATTTTCTAAAAACTTGTTATATCAACTACACATACTAAGATTTACAACATAAAACATTTCTCTGGGCAATTTACATTTAAGAGCACTTTTGGAGGAGGGGGTGGGGTTATGTTTACTTTAAAGTGCTATCATTCTTGATTATCCAATTCTACCATCTAAACAAAATTAATTATAAATAAATAGATGGCCAAAATTGCGGTTTTTCAAGAAAATTAGTAAACCGGAAGTGCGTTTTTGCTGAACAGTTTTTTTTTTCTCTGTTTTTGTGATTTTCTCCATAAATGCACACACACCGACGAATTTCATTAAATTTGGTATAGTAACTATAAAGTTGGTTGATTATAATTTTGAAAACTGGAGAAAGAGAAACTTGTGTGAGTGTTTCACACCAGAATTTTTTTGTTTTCTAATTAATAAAGTAACTAATTAAAATTAGTATATCTGTAGTTATAATAGTAATAATTGTACTTTATTTGAGAAATACTACATAAACAAATAGACTTTACAAAGTACATAAGGCATGGCTGTCGCCGTCTGCCAGAGTTTGGTATTGAGTTCATAATAAACGAAAAATTATACCTCAAAAAATAATTGTAATAGGAAATGACCAAAAAATAATATACTAGTACAAAATTCAAATAAATTAGACACAAATAAGAAATAAAAGAAATGCCAAAATAAAAAGAAAGTATTTTTGAATACCATTTTAAAAACAGAGTGAATTATAAATCAAAAATTAAATTCTTAATCTATAATTCCGGACTTGACAGGCATACATAAACAGATTGTTGCATGTACACGCATTTCGTGAGGAATCTATTACGATGAAGCAGGCTACCACGGAAAATGTCTCTGATGCTCTGAATCCATTACAAATTGAGTGGAAACAAATTTCGCACCCAACATCTCAAACGAAATTCGGGATAAGATAGAGAGCACTCACACAGGAAATGATACAGATCCTCCCTTGCATTTAAATTGCACATTGTTCTTTGTTGTAGTTATAAATATGGCCACCAGATAACAACACCTACTAAGAACTCAATTTTATTTATGGTTATATAATTTGTTACTAGGTGTCGCTGCTTACAAAGATTTTTTTGAGAATCTAGTATGCTAGCTAACTAACCACATAGCATTCCCGCCCCTTCACAATATAAACTATTGAAAAATGGTTCACATCAGAGGATGGCGCTGTGATCGGGTGGCGAATTTTGGAACTACAATTCTGTATATCTATAATGTAACTAATTAAAATTAGTATATTTGTAGTTATAAACATGGCCACCAGATAACAACACCTACTAAGAACGCAATTTCATTTATAGTTATACAGTTTGTCACTAGGTATCGCTACACTAGGGAGTTCAGCCAGTATGCTAACCATTTGTTGATAGTCGGCTACCCATTTTAAACTATTGAAACAATTGTTCACATCAGAGGATGGCGCTGTGATCGGGTGGCGAATTTTGGAACTACAATTCTGTATATCTATAATATAACTAATTAAAATTAGTATATTTGTAGTTATAAACTTGGCCACCAGATAACAACACCTACTAAGAACGCAATTTCATTTATAGTTATACAGTTTGTCACTAGGTATCGCTACACTAGGGAGTCCAGCCAGTATGCTAACCATTTGTTGATATGATAGTCGGCTACCCATTTTAAACTATTGAAACAATTGTTCACATCAGAGGATGGCGCTGTGATCGGGTGGCGAATTTTGGAACTACAATTCTATATATCTTGAAGCTTCTGCTCTCTAGTGGCAATTATTTGAACTACTACAAATTCTGCATTAAGTAGGTGCTGTTATCTGGCGGTTAATTCAGAAACTTTAATTTTATTAGTTTTTAACTATTTTTCCATTTTTAGTTCTTTTTACTTTTCAACTAAAATATAAAATTGAATTTTTTTGTTTAAAAATGCATGTGTTGTTAACATCTGTTGTTGTTTTCGTTCTGCAATTTTTCATTAATTTACAGTTTTAATTTATTTAATTCATTATAAAATTAGTAAGTATGGGCGTTATAACTCAGTGCTTGTAACATCGAAATTAATGTCTCAAAAGAGTTAAAATGCGATGATAGATGTTTATTACCATTCCAAGCCACCTGTGGGAATGTCAGCCGCAATGAAGAAATAGAACTTAAAAAACAAAATAAGAAGATTCTATACCACTGTGACAATTTCACTAAAAAGGATTCGTCATTAATTGAGATAGTTGAAACAATCAAGGAATTAAAAAATGAAATGAAACTTTTAAAGGAGAATAAAATTGAATCTCTAAAACGTGAAGCTCAGTTTCGCGAGGAAATTTGCTTGGAAGTTATGGAACGTATTCAACGCTCAAAAAACTTAATTATCCTACAACATTGAGGAATGTTCCTTTTCCAAATCCGAAGAAAGAATCACTCCCACAACAATGAAATTACCAAAATTATTTCAAACGTCTTGCCCCAGTTCACGTGCGATAACATACAAGTGCACAGACTAGGAAAACCTATTTCAGACAAAAGAAGACCCATTAAAGTAATGCTCCCATTCTAAATATCATGCTATTGAAGTTTTAGTGGTAACAAGCGAGAAAGTTCATATTTCAAAAGACCGAACTATCATAGAAAGCGAATACCTGAAAAGCTTAAATCAACGACAGAAGAATGGAGAAGACAACCTTACCATAAAATATATAAATAACGTTCCCAAAATAATCTCAAAACAATTTCCAAAAAACTAAATTACAGCGGGCAGCAACTTAAACTATATTAAACAAAATGTTAATAGATTGAGATCAAAACTATATTACCTTAGAACTTTCGTTGCAAATTATAGTTATGATACATTTATATTAACAGAAACAAATCTGGACTCAAACATACTAGATTCTGAACTTGGTTTCTATAATTATTCTATATAGAGGAAGGGCAGGGATTTCCATGACTAGTGCTAAAAAAATCTGGTGGTGGTGTATTAATCGCCATTCACAAAAAGTTCCCGTCTGTACAGATTCACACGACTTGCTTGACAATTGAACAGCTATTTGTAAAGATAACTTTAGGAAGAACAAAATTACTGTTTGGAGGCGTTTATATTCCACCCAATTCTCCAGTAGACTGCTATTCATCTCATACTTCAACGGTCGTGAATATATTATTATCGAATAGACAATTTAGTGATGTACTGATAGCTGGCGATTACAACCTGCCTAGAGGAAATTGGATGAGCATTAATAATATCGAATGTACATGATTTAAATCTCAAAGTGTTCAAGATTCGTTCTCTTCCTTGAAACTGAAGCAAGTATCTTCTATTTTAAACTGTGATAACAACCTCCTAGATATAATAGTCTTCTCTTCATTCCAAAATGTTACCATTCATTCAGCAGTTGATACCATTGTGAAAAAAAGAAGATATCCATCCTGCATTAGAAACTTTATTAGACACTGTAAGTTTTTTTCCTAATATTCTTACTGAAGATAAAGTTATTTTTAATTATAAGAAATGTGATATTGTGGTTATAAGCCCCTTCTTAGATAACATTAATTGGTCAGAAGTTATTAAATGTTTGTGATATAAATGGTTCCTTCTCTTCATTTCTTAAAATTATTTATTCTCTAATAATACAATTTACACTAATTAAAAAAAAAAAAAGCAAATAAATCAACCTACCCAAACTGGCACACAAATGACTTAATATCTGCTTTTCAAAGAAAGAAACTTTTGCATAAATTATATAAGATTTCAAATTTAGAAAGTGATTTTATTTTCACTTTTCAATCCAAAGAAAGCGTTGCAAAAAATTAACCAAATATTGTTTCTCAAATTATTTAGAGTTCATTCATCAAAATAATATAAATGTTAATTTGCAAATATTTTTGGAGTTACATAAATTGTATTAAAAAACACAATTCCTTAGCATCGGAATTATTCCTTGATATGATGCAATCGCCAATAAACCAGATAGTATAGCTAATTTGTTTGCTAATTATTTCTCTCAAGTGTATGTTAGTCATGAACTAAGACCTAATCAATTTAATTTTGTGAGTAATATTAATCTAGGTTCATTTCTCATTAGTGAAGAAGATGTCCTTGGTGCATTATTATCTCTAGATGTAAATAAAGGTCCTGGACCTGAGTGTATACCCACCCCCCTGCATATTGAAAAGTATTAGTTGTCACAATTCTCCTAAACTTGTCCATTTCATTAGGCGTTTTTCGTGATTGCCTTAAAACAAGCTATATAATTCCCATCCACAAGTTAAGCGATAAATCAAATGTCCGAAAGTTATAGGCCCATCGCAATACAGTCTTCCATTGCAAAAATTTTTGAATCAATTGTATTAGCCAAAAATATCACCTTTATTTGAACATATTATAATTCCTGAAAATAAAATCAATACAAAAAATACTTCACAAAAAATAAATCAACTATTACCAATCTCATGATATTTCAGCAATATATATTAGAGTCCTTTGGAGAAGGTTTTACAAGTTGATGCCATATACACTGATTTTAGTAAAGCTTTTGATAAATTAAGCCATGAAAAATATTAGTGTCCAAGCTAGCAACATATGGTATTACATGGTCATTAATTCATTGGTTCCAGTCTTACTTAGTAGGTAGGAGACAGTTGATGAAAATTGGCTCAACAATTATCTCATTCTATAGAAAATACATCAGGCCTGCCTCAAGGTTCTCATCTTGGTCCATACTTGTTTATTTTATATATTAACAATATAGGGGCAATTATTGATTCATGTAAGTTCCTTTTGTTTGTAGATGATTTAAAAATTTACAAAAAAAATAAAAAACATAGAGGATACATTGCATTTTACAGGATGCTATTACAAATTTATCTGAGTGGTGTAAGTTTTTTAATGGTATGCTCCTAAATGTTGACAAATTTCAAGTCAGGTTTTTTACCAGAAGAAATACAACCCTAATAAATGACTATAGTCTTAACGGTATTGTTCTAGAGAGGCCCAATTCGATACGCGACTTTAGGTATAATTATGGCATCTGATATAGTGTTTGAAATGCTTATATATTTAATAAAGCAAACAAAATGTTAGGATTTGTAATGAGAAATACTAAGGATATTACACTAAGATGTACTAAGGTTTCTTATTACCATAAGAAACACCAGCATCAAGTGGTTTGCTAAAAACCGACGTTTCGCCCATGTTACAATGAGCCTCTTCAGCGTTGTTACACCTTGAAAGCCAATAAGGTAATGAACCTTGGCAAACAAGGGGCGTGGCTCCTGCCTTTGGGAAATATTCTTGCAATTAAAAGTAAGTAATGAGATTATCTAAAATTTACAGCTAATATTCAATATTTTCAGAATTTTTATTAAGGTAAACAAAGAACTCTTCAATTCCCAGTGAATTCAGAACAATTGCACATGGTATCATCACTTAACTTACTGGTTTCATAAATATAAAGATTGATTTGCTGTATTTCAAGATGGTAAACAGCACAGGGTCGATTACAATGCTGGAAATAGTTTAACGGTGAGGTCGAAGCCATGAAAGATTCATGCAGAAGCACTTTGAGGAAAATGAAGCTCTTGGAAAAGCAGTATTCTTTTATGCTTCGAAGGCGACTTGATAGGCTTTATCGGACATTTTTAGCGAAGAGACTGTCGTGATTGAGTCTCAAGCGCTGCACTAAGTAGACTTTATTTAGGAAAAGCTGGCAGAATATATTGCAGTGAGTACCCAATCATTGCAATATTTCAATTTAAGAAATTTTGAATTTAAGAAAATATGTTTCATTATATAAGAAGCCTATACTAGTTGGCACTGGTTTGGAATAGCGTTTTCTTTTATAATAATACACAAGAACTTAAAGATGGCATGTGATCTTTATTGAAATGCCTCATTTGTTTGTATTTTAAGCAATTAGACGGCTCGGGAAGTAAATAAACGGTGAATGATTGCTTCTGAAAGGAAGTTGTATATGGTATGGAGCTTGCAAAAGAAAAATGACGTCATAATGTAATTAATTTTTCAACTGTATATTTTACTTAGACCTATACAGAATAATGAACTGAACAATGTATTACAGAACAGTAAATTTATAAAAATATACTATATTATTTTATTTCCATTTTTACAATTATTTTGTATTTTATCTTATAAATGATGTGATGAAGGGCCGCCAACAAGTCACTCTCATTTTATTTACAAATAAAATAAAAAATAATTTTAAAAAAACGGAAGTGTAATATTAACCATAAGTAGGGTGTAAAATGATGGTTACAGTTTACAAAGAAATCATTAGGATGCGTTCGTAAGTAGGTTTAGCCATTTATAATACACTTTTACCTGTTATTTGTTACCGATTAACTTCTGACGATAGTGTATTGTTGAGATACTCAATGCTGTCGTCTTGAAGGCCTATAGAATACGTTTATGGTACTGATGTATGTTTGTAGAAGGTCAATTGTCTGAATTTTTCATATTTTAACTGTATTTTTGATCTTGTGATTCAGTTTTATCTTGTTAATGAGTTTTAAAAACATCTTTATAAACTAAATTATTCTGGTACATTTTTTCTAAGCAATAAGCTGAGCCTTTCTCGTAAGTTCTTTTATATAGGGCTAAAGTTGATCCTAATTTCATTTATAAAATAAATTATTAGAAACCATGCCAATTTTCATTACCACCTCTTATATGATGAAGAAAGACAGAAGGCAAATATTACGCAAATCAGCTGAAACATAAAATAAAAATAAAATTAAAAAAAAATGTTCATTAAAAATTATGTAACACTCCGTTTATTAATTTTATATTTTTTTTAGTTTAAAACATGAAAATCCCTTTAAAATGAAATATATACACATTTTTTTCATTTAAATGATTTTCAAATCGTCTGGCCATTACTCCTTATTACATCCTCTTACTCTTCCTAGTAAGAAGAAAGAAATATTGCAATCATGTCAAATTTTCGATGTCGATTTTTCACCGGAAATACATGTTCTGAGCTCCCTGGATTCCAGAAAAGTGGTTTTTACAAAATGGTCTATGAATGTGTGGTGTGCGTATGTATGTGAATAGCATAGTTCAAATAGCATGGTTTAAGTATCACCATGGGATCTAAGAATACGTTTTCTGTTAAAATTCCTCAACCGGAAGTACCACTTTACTGGATTTTTTTTTTTTTTTTCACTTTTTTGCGATTTTCTCTAAAAATGGTCCCAACTATTTTCTTCAAACTTGTTATATTAATTACACATACTAAGATTTACAATATTTATTGAAAACATTTCTCTGGGCAATTTACTTAAATTCATTTAAGGGCCCTTTTGGAGGAGATGTGCTGTTACGTTTTCTCTAAAGTGCTATTATTGTTGATTATATAATTCTACCATCTAAACAAAATTAATTATAAATAAATAGATAGCCAAAATTTCTTTGTTTCAAGAACATTAGTAAACCGGAAGTGCGCTTTTACTGAACAGTTTTTTTCAGCTTTAGCCTATTTTCTCCATAATAACACCGATGAATTTTATTAAATTTGATACAAGTACATTAACCATAAAATTTGTTCAATTAACATTTTAAAACCGAAAGTAAGAAAAAGTTCTGTGAGTGTATTATACCATATTTTTTTTTTAAATTTATTTTATTGATTTTGTAATAGATTTAATATAAAACAAGCAAAAGTAATTATTCTAATACATACATATATTTATATGTATATTATTTATATATATACATATATATATGTACGTACCACTTTACTAATTTTTTTTTTTTCCTTTTTTTGCAATTTTCTCAAAAAAGGGCTCCAACGATTTTCTTCAAACTTGTTACATCAACTACACATACAAAGAGCTACAACTTTTATTTGAAATGTTTCTCTGGGAAAATTCATTTAAGGGCTGTTATTGGGGGAGGAGTGGGGTTAGGTTTTTCATCTAAAGTACTATTTCAACTTATTGGACAATTCGCTCATCTAAATAATGTTAATTAAAATTAACTATATTGTTGAAATGCCGAGTTTGAAAAAAATCGGATAACCAGAAGTGCGTTTACTATACCACTTTACTAAATTTTTTCACTTTTTCGCAAATTTCATTAAAAAATGGCTCCGATGATTTTTCTTGTTACTTCTTATATAAACTACGCATATAAAGATCTACAACTTTTTTTTAAAACATATCTCTGGGAAAATTCATTTAAGGGCAATTTTGGGAGGAAGGATGGGGTTATGTTTTCCTCTAAATTGCTATCATAGTTGATTATACAATTCTATCATCCAAACAAAATTAATTAGAAATAAATAGATAGCCAAAATTTACGAGTTTTAAGAAAATTAGTAAACCGGAACTGCGCTTTTACTAAACAGTTTTTTTCAGTTTTCGACGAGAATTTCATTAAATTTGGTACACTAACATATATTATAAAATTTGTCAATTATAATTTTGAGAACTGGAGAAAGAGAAAGTTGTGTGAGTGAGTGTTTCACGCCAGATTTTTTTTTTTTTATCTCGATTTTTACAAAAACAGTTTCAACGAATTTCTTTAAACCTAATATACTATACACACACACAACACCACACACACACACACACACACACATATATATATATATATATTATCTAGCTATCACTTTTGGTTGAAACATTTTGGGGGGAACCAATTTTTGGGGGGGTTTGTGGGGGTTGAACAGTTACCTTGTTCAACAGCTTTCCTAATAAATTATTTCTTCGGTGCAATAATATTTTCTGGCCATCTGTATAATACCTTAAAAATATTGAAAAAATTCCTAATTTGAAGTAAATCAATAAACCGGAAATGCGCTTTTTTCCGAATAGGTTTAGGCGGTGTTTTTTTTTTTTTTTTTTTTTTTGGTATTTTCTCGGAATCAACTATAACGCGTTTCCTTTAGATTTCCTTTAATCTGAGACGATAAATACAAATGTGATTGTTCATTATTGGCGCTGTTTACAATATAATCATACTCTAAACTGCCTCTGTTGGTAGGTTGGCATTTGATTCAACCCACCACCCTTTGAAGTTAAATTTGAAGTTAAAAAAAAAAATTGTTTATATATACATATATATATATATATTTATATACAGGGTGTAACAGCAACCTCTGGCAATACTTCGGCATATGGTTTTTCACTTTATTCGAAATAAAAAATTTCTAATAAACCATGGTCCGATTCCGTTCGCCTTCAAAAGTTATTCTTTATTTTCTAAAATTTTCAATTTTCCTACTTTTTCTAATAAAACTGATTATATCTCAAAAAGTTCTTTACATAAATCATATTAAATTACATCTTTGGAAAGAGCATTAAATTTCCTATAAGAAACAGAAGTTTTATTTTAATTGAATTAATTATAAGGTTTTCCAGAGACATTAAACTCAACTCTACAGCGTTTCGACTGTTAAAAACCACTTTTCAATAGTATTTTCTTATAAATTTCTTTAAGGCTAGCGTACGGTCCGGTTACAGAAAAAATATCTACATTTCACCAGCTTTCCAACGATAATAATATCATGGGGGTTTCTTTATTGTTTTCTTAAAGAAAATGCGAAATAAATGTACAAAAACCAGAAAATGAAAATTGAGAGCTGTTACAAAAATATCACAAGATTAATTAATAATCCTATAATGAACTTTGGAATTGTTATCTCACGATAGAAATTTGTCCATTTCTAATAAACAGAAACATTTAGTCGTGATTTAGCTGGTCATACATTCAAAATGCCGGAATTCTTTGTCATAGAATAGCGAGATATGGTTTTTATTTGTGGGTTTTGTAACGTCAGCGCGGAAGCTGCAGCTGAGTATGCTAGCCGTTGGCCTAACAGGAAACCATATAAGCAGCGTATTAAAGACCAGGGGAAACCGGTTCTGTGAGAATAAACTACCGAGGAAAGTAATCGTTCTGACGACGTTCGGTTGCACGGGGATTCTCGTCACTCCAATAGTGCATGTTGCGGGTGTTTAAAGAAGCATTTCGAAAACGTCGCCTCATCGGTCCACAAAATGTTTTGGGGGAAACGACGATTCTGGGCTGTTTGTTGTAGCAGCCAAATACAGAATTGAGTACGACAGGCGTAATCACGTTCTAGCAAATACTGTACTTGCTGCACTTGATACAGATCTACCATCCCGTCGAAGATACCTGTGCACCGTCTGATGTGACAAACCTAGCGACAATGGCACTCTGCGTGTGCTAAGGGTAGAATCGTCATCAAACACATTCAAGATGCGTTGACATGAATTTTCGTAAGAACGATCAAAGTTTCCTCGGTAGTTTATTCTCACAGAACCGGTTTCCCCTAGTCTTTAATACGCTGCTTATATGGTTTCCTGTTAGGCCAGCGGCTAGCATACTCAGCTGCAGCTTCCGCGCTGCCGTTACAAAACCCACAAATAAAAACCATATCTCGCTATTCTATGACAAAGAATTCCGGCATTTTGAATGTATGACCAGCTAAATCACGACTAAATGTTTCTGTTTATTAGAATTGGACGAATTTCTATCGTGAGATAACAATTCCAAAGTTCATTATATATAGGAGGAGGCTTAATGCCCTTAGCTCGGAGGGATAAGGTGCGTCACTATTGGACACCCGGACACGCGGGAATAGAAGGCAATGAGAGAGTTCAAGAGTCTTTAGAGACGAGGGTCTTGAAGAAATGCTAGGGGGACACTCAGGGGTACCAACACGCTAAAAGATTTATAAAAGCAATCAAGCAGAGAGTTTCTTTCGGATTATCTGCTGTCCCTTAGTAGGACAGGCCTGAGGACCTTGGTTGGGGTAGTAATTGGACACGCTTGTGTAATTGTGTTTAATATAGGGAAAATGTCTAGTCCCATTTGTCAGCAGAACTGTGATGATGGAGTTAGGGAACCGGTGTATCACTACTTATGTCTGTGTCCCCGTTTCGCTGGTACTAGATTTCGTGTATTTGGAAGGGTCCAGTCTCGCAGAATTGTCTGGATGAGTTGAAGTTGAAGGATATCTTGGGATATTGTAGATCGACCGGTGGGCTACTAAGGGAGATTATTTAGGGGGTTGATTGGGGGGGTATCGGGCGGGATAAAAGCCACTAGGCACCCCTATTATAATAATAATAATTATATATATATAAAACTGTATTAAGAGGAGTATCATAACAGTAGAGAAGTAAACTTTGAAACCAAAAAGAGAATATTCCACTCCTTTCTAGTGGGGGTCAGTCACCTTATATGGATCAGAGACGTGGACATTAAAAGGAAGGGTTTCAAAAAAGCTACTGGCCTTGGAAATCTCCAGGATCCAAAGAGTTAAATGTGATGAAATAAGGACAACTTCTATCCTTTACACAATAAAGTCTAGGTGACTGTCATGGTATAGTCATGTCAAGAGCACGGAGGATAAGAGATGGTTTAAAATGTTGCTAGAATATGAACCAGTCGAGGGGAGAAAACGAGGGCGGTAAAGGAAGAAATGAATAGAGGATGTGATGGAGAGTATGGTGCTGAAAGGGGCTGAGGAATGGGGATTGGAACGATTTGTTTTTTGTTTTTTTTTGAGGGTTCATGTATCGCGACCATCGGGTGATCTATTGCACTCACTCTGGTACTGTAGGTGAGCTTGCTCATCTACAGCATCCTCTCCAGATTGAGCTCCCTAAGGAATCCCGGAATCCTGGAGAGTTCTATGGTGGGTATTTCCCCTCCTCCACCTGCTAACAACCCAGGCAGGCTATTGAATCTTCTTTGGTTGACGGCGTCGCAGACGGTGAGGAGATCTATTGGAGTTTACTCCATTTCTCCCACAGAATCTACATGTGCCATCAACTTCTAGGCCCAACTTCCTCAAGTGTCACCTGAGTTTGCAGTGGCCCATAAGAAATCCCGTAATAATACGGATCTTATTCTTACTCAGACTGATGCCGACCTTCGACATTTCCTGGTTGTAACCTCTCAGATAGAGAGACCTTGGCCTGCCTCAGTCTTGGGAGAGTGTTCTAGAGAACGAGCTCTTTTCGCTACCTCCTCTTTCTTGATTTCTTCCAAGAATACCTGGTCGCTGACTCCGCAAAAGGGCTCAGGCCTCAAGAGAGGTGATGCAGCGCCTTTTTTTGCCAAGGTATCGGCCAATTTATTACCTTCCTCGCCGATATGTACCATCATCCAGAATAGGGAAACTTCATTTTTTCTCATTTTAGAACTGATAACACAAAAGCTCAATGCTTTAATGGCAACCTGATTGTCGGATAGGATAACTAATTCCTGATTCCGATATTCCCTATCGAGGTTAAACTAAACGCACCTTCCAATAGCCTGGAATTTCTGGGAAACCTACCATGGGTTCCGAATGTTTGGTACCAGGGCCCAATCACCCCTGCTCCAGTTCCCTTGATGGTCTTAGACTCATCTGTATAACACTTAGTGGGATTGGAACGATAGACAGCTCTGGAAAGACAGTGTTTTGGGGGAGCGGTATGATGTTATTGTAATAGCCCCCCCCTAAAATTAAGAGGAGTAAGTGAAAGTCGTATAAGTGTATCACAATAGATTTTTTCAAAAAACAGTGATTTAAAAATTAAAATTATTTGTTATATTCAACTTGCATAAAATAATAAAGAAAAATAAATTACCTCAACCACCGATATGCCAATAGCAATAGCTCCTAACATTTTAAGTGATGATTTGATTAAGTCAATTATCTTCTGCTGACAGCCGTCAGTGTATGCTTCCAATATAATACATGCTTTACCACCTTGGGTCCGACCACAACAAGAGGGAGGCAAGGAAACAAGCTTCCACCATACTGGTCCATTTAAACCACAACAATGGAGCTAAAAATGATAATTCTTTGTTTAAATATATTAAATAAATAAAAAAATAAATAAATAAAAAATGTTTAAATAAACAAAAACAAAAAAAATTATACTAACATCCATCTGTATCTCATCAACAATGTCCACAGCTTTATCATTTTCAAATGTTTGTGCTATCACAGAATCTAAACTGTGATCAATTTTGTTTCGATATACAAATGCAGTGATTCCAATAGCAAATTGTACCACAAGAAGTGTACTTAAAATTACTGCATACTGAAAATAAAATCAAATTAACTATCAGTTTTACTTTCACTTACGATTGAAAACAGGAAGTATGCAGACGCCGATTAATTTCGATACTGTGTTAGTTTTCACAGGAAATTAGGTTTAAAGATTTCTTCAATATAAAAAAAAAAAGTAATATGAAATCCACATTAGACTTCATGTTACACCTGTTAATAAAATTACAATTTGCAAAATTTTCTTTTAGCTTCGGAGTTTAAATCAACTTGTAGTTTTGCCCGTAACATAATTTTTGTTGTATGAGAACAATAATTACTTGGCTTCTCGACCAATTGATGGTAAAAAAAAACAAAACCAAAAAGTAAATTTTGTAATTGTTTTTTATTATGACAGTTCGACGTTTCGACAAACTTTTTTTGTCGTCTTCAGGAACAATACAAAACAAAATTAAAGAAAAAACAAAATTATAACATGAAACACAAACAAAAAACCAAATACGTAGGTGAGATTACAGTAGTAATGCTAAGTCTCTAATCAGATTAGAGTCCACTCCTGATGAAATTAATTTTACCAAAATACAAACATCATAACTCATAAAGAACACACTTATACGAAAAAAAAAAAACAAGAAACAAAAATATAATGCAAACTAAAAATTAAATTCTTCAACTAACATATTTCTATAAAAATAGTGCATATTTAATGTACAAAGCTAACTTGAGCCAATCAGATCCATTTAACAACAACGAAAATTCTACTTCTGTTAAAACTGATTTTTTGAGAAAACGTAATCTAAACTCTTTAAGGATGGGACATTCTGCCACAAAGTGAAAGACATTTTCGACTTTAGATAAATTACACAGTGAACAGTTGTAATTGACATTAGGTAGCCACGGCTTATAATTTAAATTCAACAATTCCCCTCTTATTTTAAATATAAATTTTTTGTATTCAAAATTTAAATTACTGCTTATATAATTTGTGTTAAAACTTAATTTATTAAACTGCTCGTGGTATTGGGCGTGTTTGGCTAAGAACTTAAATTCCTCTATCTCATTATTCTTTATAGCAGATAGTAAGCATTGTGTTTGCTTCTTCCAATTAATGATGGTTTCATTATCCAGCACGACATCATACCTCTCCGCCAGTTGACACCAAGACTGATACCAAAAAAGTTTCTTTTTTATGGTTTCCATTGCCACTATATGTGTTAATCTGTCTTCGGAGTGATTATTTAATATATTTAATATATAAGAAAAATGCAGCTTCAGGGTAAAACAGAAAAGTGTATGTCTGCCAGTTTCTAAAAGTATGTAATAAGAAGGGGAGTTAGTCGGCAGGCCAAATAATTTTTTAATAAAAAATATTTGTAATTTTTCAACCTCTTCGTACAATTCGTAACCCCAAACTTGGCATCCGTAACACATTCCGGCACGCATCACTGCACTGAAAATTTGAAATTTAACAGGGACACTAATGTACTTATTCCTAATAAAATTATGCCAAATGCTGCCTATGGTGCGCTTGCCAGCCACCAGTTTTTCTTTTAAGTGCAGCTTAAAATTCAAGGTGGAATTTAAATTAATACCTAGATAGTTATAGCTCCAAACCACTTCAATAGGTTCATTTTTGTAGGACCATTTTTCACGTAAACTGCTCTTTCCCCCATTTTTTTGAAAACAACAATTTTAGTTTTTTCCAAATTCACTTTTAGTTTCCAATTATCAGAAAATTCCCCCAGTCTTCGAATCATTAACTGAAGTACCCCTGCGTCATCAGCGAGCAAAACGATGTCATCCGCGTACAGTAGGGTATTTACTTTTGTTTTACCGATAATAAGTCCACCACCGATATATTCCGGAAGATCAAGTAGAAAAAGTGCGAAAAGACGCGGGCTAATCAAGCATCCTTGTCTTACACCTGTTTTCGTGGAAAAACTTGAAGACGGACCGCCATTGCACCATAGGAGGCTTCAGTATTGCAGTATAAACTTTTGACGGCGTTGATAAATTTACTGGATAGACCCAAAGTATATAATTTATAAAATAAACCGTTGCGATCAACGCTATCGAACTCGGCTTTAAAATCCACAAATACAGCATACACTTTTTTCTTTGGTTGTTTCCATTGTAATTTAATAATACTAGTGAGCGCAAAAATGTGGTCCACTGCCGAATAACCTTTTCTAGTTTCTGGTTTTCTGGTTGTGTCCTTTCCATATATTCACTTTTTCCAACCAAGCCGTTAACCTCAAATGTAAGAGCGCTTTATAAATTTTGCATATGGAATTTAGAAAGCAAATACCCCTATAATTACACGGCGATTGCATATCCCCTTTTTTGAAAATTGGAAACACTATTGATTTTCCAAAGTTTGACGGCACCACGCCCCCTTCATAAAACTTATTAAATGCATATAACAAATGCTTCTGAAATATTCCGGGAGAGTGTTTAAAAAATTCTGATGGGACCCTGTCTAAACCCGGCGCTTTACCATCCTTTGCTTGACTCAGCACTAATGACAACTCATCAAATGTAAAAGGTGGTAGAAGGTGTACAAGTTGGTTTCTAACAACATATCTGATACTTAAATATGATTAAATAGTCCAGCATGACCAGTCCAATATGAGTATGTAGGTAGATATTTTTTTTTTAATTTAAGGCGCGTCAATATCGATAGTCTATAGTCCCGGAACCTTCTCAGTGCACTCCGGACAATATTCTCTCGTTACAGACAACACAGTCCATCACCAGACAGTGAGCTGTAGAGGCTACTAGGAAGAAAAAAAATCTAAAGGCAGCTGGGACTCGAACCCGGGTCTTCCGCGTGGAAGTCCAGTACGCTTAACCACTTAGCTATTCCGTTCCCTAGGTAGATATTGTAGAGTAAAAATGTACAAAACTATTTGAATTTTGCAAACATTTTCTCTTATGTAATTGTCATATTTTACTTATAATCATTATTGTCACCATTTTTACTTATTATCAGCCACTTCAACTATATGACAAACGATAAATAAGAGATACTAAATTTGAATATTTTTATATTCTTTTTAATTATAATATTCGCATAACTTGAATAAATAATTAATTAAATAATTGTAATGCTTTAATGCTGTACAATAGTGACTGTAATTGCTTATTTTTATTCATCAATCTAGTTCGTTCTGTACAAAAAATTCTTGCAGTCAACAACTTCTTTCCAATAATTCCCATTTCCCATATAGTAGCAAAACTTCTTTTTATGAAAGTAGTGGGTCATGTACAATAATAATTTGAAGGAGCAATGTTTAGGCTATATTTTTCATTTAGCAAGGAAAACTTTCAAGAATTAGAATTAAAAGTAACAAGAATACCCTAATGACCTATACACCACTGGCGACCCTATAAGGATCTGTTGTGACTCTCTAATATCCGAAGCTAACTGCTTCTTAGATGTCTTACAGTCTAGTCCATGGTTTCTTAACCTTTTTGCCAAACATGGCCCCCATTTAATTTTTTATTTTTTCCTATAGGCCCCTTGTCCTTACAGCAGGGCTCCGCTTGCTTCTACTCAACAACACTTGGTTTGTTACTGGGGGGCTTATTCCTATCATACAAATCATAGAATGCGACTGAAACTCGGAGCGCTTCCGATATTCTCATAAGGCAGAAAAATATTTGCGCGGCAGCAGAATTCTGCTGCCTGTTGGAGAAGAATCCTTACCCTGTTGTTGGCAGAAGCAGGAAACTTCTTAATCAAAACTGGAGGTGCGAAATGACTTCCGAATTTATAGTAGGATACATCAGCAATCAACCAAAAATGAACACTCTTTCTTACTGTTATCAACACCTTATGTAATCACCTATCTAATCATCTTTCAAATCTATTACAGGATTTAAATCGAATTAAAGAGGAAAAAAGAAGTAGACGAAAACTTCCTAGTCGTCTCAGATGGTCCAACATTGTAATACCAACCACTTAATCAACCTTAATTAAATTTATAATAAATCAGTAAGTTTTTTTTTTCAGAAGAGAACACATAAGTTGAATAATTAAATTCATAGGAAACACAATAAAATTTTAAGAAAATATGCAAAAAAACTTAAGGAGAATCCTTTTCTATTTTTTTTATTACTCATTAATGTTGTTAATTAAAAAGTTAGACTTACTGTCATCAGCATACAATGATTTTCTTGTACAGCTCCACAGCAGCCCAAGAATGCTATCAAGAATATTAAGACTCCAATCACTATTAAAATAATAGTGACTAAAGTTATTTGGCCACTAAGCATATCTTTAAAAGGTTTGCCATGTATATTAGTAACCACACTAAAGGCAATAATAACCAGTCCCAGCAACTAAAACAAACAAAAAAAAAATTGAAAAAATTAAAATCTAATCTAGATTTCAGTGGTAAAGTATACTATTTCTACTCTTTTTACAGCATCTATACTATAATACTTAAAAAATACTTTACCTTTCGAAACATTTTTTTTTTTTATCTTAATTTGTCAACAATCTATAAATAAATAAAAATTCAGCATCCGTATGTTTGTGGCCGCAAAACTCGAAAAGTAATCGATTGATCGACTTGAAATTTTTACACAACGTTGCATTTCTATATAAGAGTGTTTATATATACTTTTTACTCCGAAGTTCCCACGGGAAACGGGAACCTCTTCTTGCGTTTCACAAGGTTGGCAGAAATAGACAGACTCAGACGCGTAGCGATGGTGGCTCACTCTCTGAACCTCTTTCTCAACTTCTTATAAGTATCTCTATTCCGAAGTTCCCAAGGAAACGGGAAATTCCGAGCTAAAATCCGTTCAAGTGGCCATATTGCGTTAGCACTTGCTTCTTCAGGTATTGCTGCTTCGTTGATGGAAGGAAATAGAACAGCGCATTCAGCTCTTAAACTGTCATGACTTAAACGTGCACTTCATAAGCAAACCCAACATGTAACATTTCTAAAACATCAGGAATGGGAATGGTTCTTCGGGCGTGCAAAAATCATTATATGGGATGAGTGTATAATGGCTTATAAGAGGTCATTCGAAGTATTAGACCATAAATTGAAAGACTTGCGAAATAATCAGGTTCCATTTAGTGGAGCATTGGTGTTACTAGCCGGTGACTTCAGGCAAACGCTTCCAGTAATATCTCGCGCAACAACATTGCATGTCTGCTTGAAATATTCAACTCTTTGGAGCAGAATAAAAAAAAATTCATTTAACAATGAATATTCGAGAGTTCAACTTCAAAACGATCCAACAGCTGCCATATTTTCAAGACAATTATTCCTACTCGGTAATGGCACTGCTCCTACAAATCCGGAAATATGAAAAAACCACATTCCCATTTTATTTCTGCAAAATTGTACATTCCAAAGAAGAATTAGAAGACAGGTATTCCAAAGCATCGAAACAAATCATCAAAATCACCCATGGTTAAGCCTAAAAATCAGACCGAGCCACAGCGAAGCGCTAGTTAAGATATATAAATAAATTAAAATATACATAATTTTTCTGTAACCATGTAATAAATTGAAAAATTATAAAATAAAAAGTGGTGAATGAAATTTTGTTTTAAAACACGAGTGACAAAAAAGTAAAAGCAGCCATTTCCCTTCAGCAGTAAAAAAAAAAAAAAAAAAAAAAAGTTATATTATTCAACTCTAACTAGCCCGATATCTGGCGACAATATGCGAAAACAAGATAAAAACAAATTACAGACACAGCCCATTTTAATATAAACAATAAATAACTGATTTTTTAATAATCTATATATATAAAAATTCAGTATCCGTATGTTTGTGGCCGCAAATCTCGAGAAATAGTGGATGGATTGACTTGAAATTTTTACACAACGTTATATTTCTGATTAAGAGTGTTTATATATACTTTTTATTCCGAAGTTCCCACGGAAACATGAAATTCCGAGCTAAAATCCGTTCAAACGGCCATATTGCGTTAGCACTTGCTTCTTCAGGTATTGCTGCTACGTTGATGGAAGGAGGTAGAACAGCGCATTCAGCTCTTAAACTGTCATGACTTAAACATACACTTCACAGAAAACCCAACATGTAACATTTCTCAGACATCAGGAATGGAAAAGGTTCTTCGGGCGTGTAAAATCATTGTATAGGATGAGTGGACAGGACAATAGCTTATACGAAGTCACTTGGAAGCATTAGACCATACATTGAAATACTTGCGAAATAATCAGGTTCCATTTGGTGGTGGCATTGGTGTTACTAGCCGGTGACTTCAGGCAAACGCTTCCAATGCGAATTTTACCATGCTGATGAATTGATGCCCGCTTGAAATATTCAACACTTTGGAGCACAGTAAAAAAAAACAATTTATTTAACAACGAATATGAGAGTGTTCATCAACTTCAAAACGATCCAACAGCTGCCATATTTTCAAGACAATTACTCGAACTCGGTCATGGATTGATGCTACAAATCCGGGAAACGGGCAAAAATCACCTTCCCATCTAATTTCTTGCAACATTGTAAATTCGAATATTGTAAAAAGAATTAGGTAGATAGGGTATCGAAACAAATTATCTAAATCACGCATGGTTAAGCCTAAAAATCAGACTGAGCCACAGCGAAGCGTGGTCGGGTTAGCTAGTATAATATACATTTCGATCTTTGTATTTATTTGGTAAAGGAAAACATAAAAAAAAATGTCAAAAATGCTGAGCCAATCAGAAATTTAGAATTATCATGTTGACCACGCCCACATTTGACACCTTTACTTCTACACTGTGATTGGCTAATTATTTACAGCTAATTATATTTCTAAGAAAAATATAGTTTAGAATTTTCTTACTAATTTTCCCTTCATAGTATTTTTATAAATAATCGAATTTGTACAGAACATTTTTTTTTTTTTTTTTTTTTTATAAAAAAATACAAAAAAAATCAAGTTATTTCTAATTATAATATTTACTTTTTTATATAAGTGGTGTAAGCTATAAAGCTGTAATAAGTGAGCTATCAAGAAAATAATTTAGAATTTTCATTCCATTGTTGACAAAAATAAGTACATAAAATAATAATGCAGAACAGCAAGATGCAATGTAAAGCCGCCATTTTGTATTTGACCGTTTATATTAATGAAACAAAATAAAACTGATAATAAACACCCACAAAATTTTCCCCAAGAAATCCATAATATTCAGTTAAAAAACTTTTCATAGTCCTAGAGTTTTTAGCTATTCATTGTATTGTCCTTAATTTTGTGTAGGTGGCGCAGTCTACAGGAGTATTAAAAATGGGAATCTATGCTTAATGAGCTAATGCAATCAAAATTTTGTTTCTCGTAACAACTTAATTAGTATCAGAGACATTTTCCATGGTAGAATACACCTCAGTTAGTGTGAAACTAAGTTACTCTGTGCGAGTCTGTGTTGTCACACTGACTGAAAAACGCATCCTGAAGATGGGCGAACGCCCGAAACCGGTCGATGACCACAAAATGAAGCAGGCTACCACGGAAAATGTCTCTGTTGCTTTCCAGCTCTGCGGAACCAACCACCACAACAAACTTAATTAGTAGTAAGAGAAAGTAATAAAAAAAAAAGAACAAATAAAATATAATAAGAAGAAGCGTTATATATTAGAGTTCGATAAACTAAGTAACTAAGTGACTAAGTAAATTGGAGTCTTGCGAGCGTTTTACCTCAGTTTTTTTTTTTTTGTTTTCTTTGAAGGGGCCCCGAAAATATTTTTGTACCCAGGTTCTGATAGTAGTAGACCGGCCCTGAGTATATGCAACTTTTTTATTTTTTTTAATTTTTAGCGCTACAGCCCTTGGAGGGCCCTGGCTTCCTCATCAACAGCTTTCAAATAACTTCCTTACAGTCCTGTTTTCATCCATTCTCTCGACATGACCTAGCCAGTCTAACCTTTTTCCTTTTTTTATTTCTGCTACTATGTTTAGAGCAGCATACAAATATTCTTCTAAGACCCGGAATGTCCTACCGACCAAAAAAAAAAACCACATCGTCAGGTGCCTGGCTCGATTGAAAATCGTACCGTTAGGGTTTATATCAATGCTCCGCATAACTGTTCTTTAGACCCCATGGGGTAATCTGAGTTCAGTATACCATTGCACACTCAAGAGAACGGTACTCACATACAAATGCACACTACACACATATTGCATCTTCTACAAAGGCAAAAACAGTACACAATTTGAGGCCTCTAGGCTAGGAGAGTGAACCCCTGAAATCCTAGGCCCTCCAAAGCAGCGGAGGTTGAACATAGAGTTGACAATTCTATCTCGTAAAAAAACTGTATTCCTAAAGTTCTTTATTAGGAATAAATAATTATATATTCCTATAAAATTACTGTTCTATTATTTTCTTTATATTTGTAATTTTTTTTTTTTTTTTTTTTTAATCAGTTTCTTTAAATTTATAATCAGTTTCCTCCTTAATTTCGTCATTTTTTTGTTGATGTTGTTTTTTTTAAGTTTTTATTCCTTTTATTTTCTTTTTAAGTAGATTTTATTTATTTATTTTGCTTTTTCCTTTTTATTTTATGTTACTTTTATGCTTTTTATTTTATATATTTTTTTTGCTAAATCTAGTGCCCGTATATTCGTCATATCAGGGAAACGAAAAAAAAAAGGATTTGTTATCTGTGTTGATATAATGATACTAAGCTAATAAATACCAATAATTGACTAATCAATGATTATTGCTATTAACGTTGATGACTATGGAGTTTTAAAGAAAATATATACTGTCCATCCACCAATGTGATATAAGAATATTTAAAGTGTTTAACAGTATTATTATTTGTTGTGGTGGTTGGTTCCGCAGAGCTGGAAAGCATCAGAGACATTTTCTTAGTCGCAAGGTTACACCCAACTCGGGTGTTGGTGTAGTGGTTATGAGCGTGGACTTGTAAGTGGGAGAACACCAGTTCGAGTCCAGCGTATAACTGCTAAATTTTATATTTGTTTAAAAAATGTTAATAGTAAAGTAGGTGCTTCCACCCCCGTCCACGACACCTAATTTGGTAGTTGGACGTTAAGCCCACCTGAAAAAATAGGCATTACTTTACTTTACTTTTTACCATCAACATAAAAACTAACACACCCGCAGCAAGAAAAACAATTATCCAAGCACAGAAAATCTGGATTAAAAACGAAATACGTACACTTTACCAAAAAAAGGAAAAACTAAACAGACAGCTGAAAGACACACACATTGAACTTGCCAATCGATACCCTAGTTCAATCTTTAATCATTACTACAACCAGATAAGTGGCAAACTTACTAAACAAATGGAACGTAAATACAAAACACTAAACAAAAAACTCGACAACCTCCAAAAATCACAGAACACTCAATACAAAAAAACAACAAACCCAGGCATTCCACCCACGAACTGTATAAACCTCACAAACATTACGTTTACACCAATCGAAACCGAACTTCTAGACAAGGGACTTAAATACAATCTCAAGAGCACAAACCACACCAAGAACATTGAACAACTTGCCGTTGAACTTGCGATAACTTTACTACCACACGGTGAACAGGAACACGCTCGCCATATGGCCGCAAACATAATAAAAGACTTACAGAAACAACAAACGCACAGTAACACAGACGGACAAGAAGAAAGAACTGCCGGTAGAATACGGAAAAAACTCAAAGATCATAAACAACAATACATATACACAACTCAAAAAGGACCCAACAAAAAACTTCCAACAACAAGTAAAAACTGCTATAAAGAAAGCAACATTAGTAATACCACCCCGTGAAGCCTTCAAATATACTTGCATGAACCCTACAGCACCCATTCTAAATGCACTTCCAAAAATACATAAACCCAATATTCCCGTCCTAAACTACACAACTGCACCAGCATACAAGTTGACACAGCATCTGGCAACAGTAATAAAAAACAAAGTAAAACTGAATGACACTTACAATATAAAAAACACACAACACAGCAGAACAGTGCTGTAATACAGTTAACAGAAAATATAAAACTCACCCCCAATTCCCGTTTGCTATCCCTCGACATTACCAACCTATACACCTCCATACCAATCACGGACACACTGGACTTAATGAAACAGAAGTTGGAACGAGAAGAATCCATGCACAATTCGTCCACCAACTCACTAACTTAGTACAAACACAACGACACAAAACTACTTTAGATTTAACAACAAGTTCTACCTCGCTACCGACGGACTGGGAATGGGGCACCCCACATCGGCCATACTATCAGAAATATTTATACAAAACATGGAGGAAACTTACGTACCCAAACTGAAAGAGGAGTTCGGGGTAACGTTTTATGCACGATACGTGGACGATTTATTCCTCATATTGCAAAACGACATAGACGTAGACAAAATAGTACATTACCTTAACAACATAAACAAGAAAATAAAGTTCACATACGAAAAAGAAACGAACAACACCCTCAACTTCTTAGACATGAAACTCACAAGAACCGACCATAAAATAGAGTACGGAATATACAGAAAAGCAACTACATCAGACGCTATCATACCGCACAATTCCAACCACCCCACCCAACACAAACTAGCTGCACTTAGACACCTAACGAACAGACTTAAATACACACCCCTCACACCCGCGAACCACGCACAAGAATTGCAGGTAATCTACAAAATAGCTGAAAACAATGGGTACAATACAAACATCGTTAATAAACTCCTCAAAAACGAACCACACCACCGAAATAGGACTGACAAAGAAACAGCAGACAAATTCGCCATTTTCACATATATTGGAAGCCACACGTACAAACTCACAAATTTTTTCAAAAAACTGGGAATTAAGACATCCTTCCGAACAAACAACAAATTAGGCAACAAACTCCGCACTCGTACCGAGTTCACTGACGTGTATGACAGCAGTGTGGTCTACGAGTTGAAATGCCCGGACTGTGACAACATTTACATGGGGCAGACCGGCAGAAAAATCAAGCAACGATTTACCGAACACATCAGATCATACAAATACAACAAAGTTGACTTAAATTACGCCAATCACCTAAACACTAACAAACACAAACCCGATGACATAACGACCACGATGAAGCTAATACACTCTGGCCACAAATGACGACGACTTAACATAGTAGAAAACTCGAAATATATAAACGCAAGACACAAAATTTAATAAATGAACAGACAAAATTTGCCAGTGAACCATTATTCAGAACGCTCTTCCCACAATAGCAACAGAAACACAATTACACACGCAACAAATAGTTCTTAAATAGATTTTAATTTTAGGTTTAGTTTTAAATCTACTAGGTCTAAAATCTAATATAAATCTAAAATCTACTAGGTCTTAGTCTTAAATCTACTAGCTTATAAACTTACTAGTTTATTTAAATTTACTAGTTTAGATATATATAGAAAAAAGAATAAAAAAAAGTGCTTATTTGGATGATGTATGTGAGTGATGATGTGATATGGTTTGTGGGATGCATAATAAAAAACTTAATTATATAAAAAACATAATTAGGTATACATGCTTGCGAGGATGTGAGGGTTGCGTGAAAAAGTGAAAGAATGACTGGAATTTCTTAATTCTTTGGAACTGGAAAAACTTAATTATATAAAAAATCGTTCAATTTTAAACGAATGAATGAATATTTTAAATGTTAGTGTAATCGTTGTTTAATTTTATTTAAATTTATTTTGTATATTTCTTATATTCTTTATATTTTGGTTAGTTAATTGTAAAGTAAGTCTCCCTCCAACAACAGAGTTTAAAAGATTAGACCCCCCACGTGTTGTGTCCACTGTAAGAAAAAAAATTTGCCCTTTAACAACCCAAACACATGTTTTCCCAACCCATCTGGCCACATCCTTTTACCTAGTTTAAGAGTTTAGTATATTAAAAATACGTCTCAGTTAGTGTGAAACTAAGGTTTGCTCTGTGCGAGTCTGTGCTGTCCACTGTCTGAAAAACGCATCCTGAAGATGGGCGAACACCCGAAACCGGTCGATGACCACAAAATGAAGCAGGCTACCACGAGAAAATGTCTCTGAAGTATTATTATTGACAGTGGATGGTAGTTGATGGGAGGGGGAGGGGGAAGCTAAATATTTAAACTGTCATAATAAATTGTCAAGTAAAATTTGTTTTTTTGAATGAAATAAAGTAGATTTTATGTAATCGCACTTTGGGTCAACTAGTCAACATTACTATCTCACTACTTTATCAACTAAAATCCTATGGTGTTCACCCATTAGGGTAATAAATACGTATATACCAAACAGATAGGTGATTAGAAAAAAAAAAATCTGGTGTGAAACACTCACACAACTTTCTCTTACTCCAGTTCTCAAAATGATAATTGACAAATTTTATAGTTTGTGTACCAAATTTAATGAAATTCGTCGAAAACTGAAAAAACTTTTCAGTAAAAGCGCACTTCCGGTTTACTAATTTTCTTGAAACTTGGAATTTCAGCCATCCATTTATTTCTAACTAATTATGTTTGGATGATAGAATTGTATAATCAACTAGGATAGCACTTTAGATGAAAATCTAACCCTACCCCTCCCCTAAAAGTGCCCTTAAAAGAATTTTCCCAGAGAAATGTTTTAGATAAAAGTTGTAGATCTTTGCATGTTTAGTTTATATACGAAGTTTCATAAAAATCGTCGGAGCCATTTTTGAGAAAATTTTGAAAAAGTGAATAAATCATTTAGTAAAGTGGTAAAGTAAACGCACTTCCGGTTATCCGATTTTTTTCAAACTCGGAATTTCAACAACATATTTAATTCTAATTAACATTATTTAGATGACAGAATTGTGAAATAAACTGAAATAGCACTTTAGATGAAAACCTAACCCCACCCCTCCCCCAAAAGTGCCCTTCAGAGCATTTTCCCGGAGAAATGTTTCAAATAAAAGTTGTAGCTCTTTGTATGTGTGGTTGATGTTTCGAGTTTAAAGAAAATCGTCGGAGCCATTTTTGAGAAAATCGCAAAAAAGTAAAAAATCTAACTAGTAAAGTGGTACTTCCGGTTGAGGAATTTTGACAGATAACGTAGTGTCAGATCCCATGGTGATACCTAAACGGAATATCAAGTTTAACTTTCTACGGTTTTTCGTTTTTGAGCTATGCTGTTCACATACATACATACACACACACACACACACAGACCATTTGCTAAAAACCACTTTTTTGGACTCAGGGGACCTCAAAACGGATATTTCCGGTGAAAACTCGATATCGAAAATTTGACACGATTACAATACTTCCTCTTACTAGGAGTAAGAGAAAGTAAAAAAGGTGCGATATTGATTTATTGAATGGAATTTACTTGAATACAAAATTATTCAAATAAAATATATTGATAAAAGAAATTATTCAGGTGGAAAAAAAATAAGAAATAATATTGACTAAAAAAATGCTGTATGAATACAACAGCAATTACGTTTGTATTTTTATCACCTTGTTATTATTGTTAAGTATTTATTTCAAAATATAAATTTCAATTTAAAAAAAAAAGATATGATAAACATATTTATCAAGCATTCAAATAAAATGAATATACGTATACTTCGAGAATGGTTAATTTTTTTGTTTTGTTTTGTTTTGTTTTTTCAAGTAGATATTGCATTATGTTATAACGTCTGAGATCTACTTGAATCTTTTTGTTGGTATTTCCTTAAATTTGCTAAAAAGATTATTGGGATGACGTATTATTGGCAAACTATTGTTTTTTTTTTTGTTTTTAACGTCTTACTTCATCAAGAACATAACCATGGAATAAAAACAGGTTTTCCTACACATTGTTTAATTTAATAATGTAATCCATTCATAATAAATATTTATAATAAATGCAAATTTCTTTTTTTTAAAAAAAAACTATGTCAATTGATATATTAGTATTAACAAGTGAACAAAAAAAAATCAAGGCCATTTATTTCTAAGATTTTTCAGTTTTTTCAATTCCACATAATCATTATTTAGAAATCAGGAAATAATTTAACAAGTTGATTTTTCTTCATGAAATATTATTTATGAAAAAAGTAATGTTACCTCATATCATTTTTCATTTTTTTTGTTCACATTAATTTTTTGAAAAGAGAAATAATACCATTAAATTTAGTGAACAAGAAAAAGTTTACAAATGATAATTTTTTTGTAGAATGCGGTTGAATGATGATATCATATTAAATCTCAGCAAGGAAGTTCAGTCTTATTTTATATAAGCCAGAAGTCTAAGTGTTACCTCTAAAGAATGAGAATTATTGTACTCACATTCCTGTATATACACCATACTCTTATTTTCCATTTATGGAACCACTTCACGGGGAAAAACTTGTCAATTATAACTTGTAAATAAATAGTGATAAGACTAAGGCGTGTGAAGTTTTTAATTTACCATATTGCGAAATGATTAACTAATATTAATGATTTCATTGATTAGTAATTTACTCTTTTTTTTTTTTTTAGAAAATACTTTAGTCATTTTTAAACAAAACCAATTGACGACCACTTTAAGAAGAAATTTAAGTTGGCTGCAGCCTCCAGCTACCGACCAATAAGACTGACTTCTTCCCACACTTTCAAAACTCATTCATTGAAAAGTTAATGCAGACGCAACTGCTGACTCACCTAACAGAACATAAAACAATATCTTCTCACCAATTTTGGGCTTTCGAAAATCATATTCAACGATCCAGCAATTGCAACGAATAATAGAGTAAATAGTGAACGGATTTGAACGGAAACAGTATTCGATGTTACTTCCGTGACCCTGTATGGTAAGCCGGACTTCTCCACAAACTAGACTAAATCCAAGCACTACTTTACTTACAAGCAATACTGACTTCATTTCTAAACGAACTTACACTTTTTGGTAAGAGTAAAATTTTACCCTCAGTACTCGCCGAAATTTTTTTTTTTTTTTTTTATGGAGGGGGGAAAATGCCTTCGCACAAGTGTGGGACTCGCACCCACTAAAAACCCCCTCCTCCCTCGCAGGCAAACGCCCACCCCGGAACTGCTAAGGTATTACTTCGGGGTGGTGCCTCGTAATACGCCCTAACGGGCACACTCCAGACTAGCTGGACCCCGTCCTCGGGAGGTTGAGGTGCCGGTTCATCTCAATAATCTTCATCCGAAGGACCGTCCGGACATAGATAGCAACCCTGTCCCACCAGTCTCTTCGGATGAGCATGCTCCTCACCACCGTTTCCGGGGTAACCCTCCCGATTTCAGCCTCCAGCCTTCGTCTTTCTGTCGCCCATCTCTCGCACACGAAAAAGGTGTGGCAGGCGTCGTCTCTGCCGGCGTCTCCGTATATGCAGGCCGAGTCTCCCACCTTCCCCACCCTACACAGGTAAACGGCAAAGCAACCGTGTCCCGTGAGAAATTGGGTGAGAAAGTAATCGACCTCGCCGTGCTTTCTACTCACCCATTCCTCCAAGCTTGGGATGAGCCTTGCCGTCCACCTACCGCGATGCTCCTCCTCCCAACGCTCCTGCCACCTCATTAACATGGTCCTCCTGGATAGCAATTTGGCCTCCGTCTCTCCAATCTCGGCCTTCATCTCCCGGACCTGCCATCTCTCCTGCGCCATGAGGTCCATAGGAGCAACACCTGCAACCACCAAAACCGCAGGCCCCGACACAGTGCGGTACGCACTGGCGATCCTCAGAGCCCCCCTCCTCTGCACCGCGGTCAGCTGCCTCTGGTGTCATTTCTTTCTTAGGGCTCTAGCCCAAACCTCGCATCCGTACAAAAGGATACTCGCCGAAACATTAACATCGGTGTCTCTCACAGATCGGTTTTTAGCCCCATCCTATTTACAATTTACACATATGAAATAACTACATTCAATACTTCCGTTCAGGCTATTTATGCAGACGACACTCCCCTCGTTTGAAGAGATCGCAATGACTCCACAGATAACTTACAAATTTCTCTAGACCAACTAATGGGCTGGTTTCACAAATGGAAGCTAGACATCAATGTTTCACAAAAAGCACAGACAAAAATTTGCCCTCTTAGACGAATGCAACCAACAAAACCATTGAAAATTGATAACTGTGACGGTACAGTAGAAGAAAGCAGATGAAAATCTGAAATATCTTGGTCTACAGCTCGACCTAAGACTACTTTGACTCCGCACTTAACATTAAAATTAAGACAGGCCTATGAAAACCTTTAGACAGTTCTATCCATTGATTAACATCGGACACCAATCAAACCAATGCTGCAGACTATACTATACGTCTAAACTGTGAGACCTATACTGACTTACGCCTGCCATATGTACGCGCTAGGGGATTCTATGTACAGATTACAAATCTTCCAAAATAAAGTCCTATGTATCGCCTTGGGAGCACCGTGGTTCATTTGATGGACGAGCAAATTCATAGGGAGTTCAACATGCCAACAGTGAAAAACTTTATAGACAAGCCAGCAAACAGATTTTTAGAAAACCTGTTAACTACAGAAGCTGGTATCAAACTGCAATCTCGACAAGAGAGGACAGCCCAACGACGACTGAAACCTATACTGACTTACACCTCGTAGTAAACAAGGTTAAAGTGGATCATAATTAGGAGAATAACTTAATAAGAAAATTAAATGAGAAATTCCACAGACGTTAACAACGTTACAAACAAAAGATGTGATATTTGACAAATTTATTACAAACAAAAAAAATAAATACTTGTTTACTATATACAGTTATTAAATTTTAAGTTTTAATCGTTATTTAACAACTAAAAGGCTTATCGTTAGTTATTTTTTTTTTTCGTAATACACTTAAAAACAATATTTTTATCTATATTTTATGGCCAATATGTTCCAATATTGATCCTATCACAGGCCATATAAATGTATCACAAAATTATTTATTACAGCAATTGTTCGTTTCTGAATAATTATGCACTCTCCACCTCAACCGCTTCCATTTTCTTTCGCAAAATGTTCTAAGAGAAAGTATTTATGATCTTATCAAAGTTTTGGAAGTTGTTTTTCACTGGAATTAATTATATGTTTTGGAAAAAAAAAAATATTAGCGATTGGTCTGTGCATATACACTGGGTCATAAAAGTCTCCATACAATTACAATCGTTTTAAAAATATTATAATTTCTGAAGAATTTTTAAGAAAAAAATAGTTGCATCACTGACAAAAATTTTATATTCAAATAAATCTATAAGTATAGATAAGTATCCTTACACTCGTATTAAATAATCTACGTTCCCTCCTTTTTTTCTATGACTTCAATCAAACGCTTTTTCATCGTAACAACTAGTTTCTTTGTTAGTTTTGTCTCAATTGAATTCCATTTTGGGATTATGGCATTTTTAAACTCTTTTTTTGTTATTAATATCTTGTTTTTTTAATTCTCCTTTCAATTGCATCCCATAGGGTGCTCTCAATTGGGTTGAGGTCGGGACTCTTAGGGAAGGATATGAAATTGTCTCGGGATGTTGAAAATAGCCATTCCTTAAGACGCTTTGCAATGTTTTTCGGATTGTTATCCTGTTGGAAGATAAATGATCCTCTGAATCTCAAATTACGGGCACTGTTCTTCAAATTTCATTAAAAAAATCTAAATAATTATGAGCTTTGTATTTTCTTTTATAGGCTGTTTAGTATTTTATTTGAATTATGATGGGTTGATTTGAATTCCAATAAATTCTGAACCAGTTTTACAGCCTGAAGTTTTATTATATATTAAAAATATATAAAAACTTTTTTACATTTCTTTCTACGACGTTTCGGCTATTCACTTGCCATTATCAAGTAGTTTATTTTTGATTAGAGTATGTTATTTCTAAATTTCGTCATTTTTATATATATATATTTTTTTTGTTAATCAGTTTTAAATACATCGTTATTTTGCACAAATTATTTGTTATTATGTTGATTCCTTTGATAAACTTGGATATATAATTGTATCAGCGTCATATATTCTTAAACCACGTGGTTAGTGTTTTATTTTAAAATTTATTTGCTTGTCTGTATTATTGATTATTGTTTTTTCCAGGCTGTGTGTTTGAGTTGATCCTTACTTATAGCGTATATCTGGGTAACTCAGCGTATAATCAATAATACAGACAAGCAAATAAATTTTAAAATAAAACACTAACCACGTGGTTTAAGAATATATGACGCTGATACAATTATATATCCAAGTTTATCAAAGGAATCAACATAATAACATATAATTTATGCAAAATAACGATGTATTTAAAACTGATTAACAAAAAAATATATATATAAAAAAATGACGAAGTTTAGAATAACATACTCTAATCAAAAATAAACTACTTGATAATGGCAAGTGAAAGCCGAAACGTCGTAGAAAGAAATGTAAAAAAGTTTTTATATATTTTTAATATATAATAAAACTTCAGGCTGTAAAACTGGTTCAGAATTTATTGGAATTCAATCAACCCATCATAATTCTAAATAATTATGTTGATCCCTTTTACCATCTACGTATAGCTCGCAAGGGGATCTGTTGCATGCAGTTACTGGGGAATAGCGACCCCATGGGTTACCACAGCTCAGTACTCCATGCACTTCGTCAAAACAGTACACAATACTTTAAACTACATACATTCTACACTTTGCATACAAGGATAAACACAGTACACCAACTAGGGTCTCCGTCCCTAGTTAACTGGCTTAAGCCAAGGGAGGAAGGGATTAGCTCAGTGGTAGCTGCTGAATTAGCAACGCGGAGGTCCCGGGTTCAAATCCAGCATGCTGTCCTTAGATTTTCTCTTCCTAGGAGCCTCTATAACTCACTGTACGGTGATGAGCAGTGTTGTCTGTAACTAGAGAACACTGCTTGAGGCTGGCAGTGCACTGAGAGGCTTCGGGGGGGGGGGGGCACGATAGATCTTTCAGGTCGCAGTGCGATATTCACCTACAACAATCTACATCTATCATCTATACACATCAAGTTTCCCACACCTGAGGCGCTCATGCACCTCCACACTAGAACGTTTCCTCCACCTTGTTTGACAATTCTTATTATATTGTTTAGATTTAAATGTTCACCACGTTTTCTGCGCACAAAAATCCTCCCATCTAATGAGAACACATTAAAATTTGATATATCGCTGAAAATAATGGAATCACAAAATGTTTGTGACGGTGTCTAAATGAGTTTTGGCAAATTCTAAATTTTTTTTTTGTAAACTTTGCTAATCAACGGTGTTTTAATCTTGGTATCCGACAATTTGATTTTATTGCAGTCCTCACTGTTTCAGGCATAACACATACATTATAAAGCATACCTGTTAATTTAGGAGCACTAGTCATTGATTTTGTCCCTTATTACTTTCAAAATCGTTCTCCGATGAATGCTTAACAATTTTCTTGGGCGAGCCCTATTTCCTAAACTTTTATTTTCCACATAACGATTAATAATGTAGTGAACAATGGCCTGGGACTTGTTATAATTTTTTCAATTTTTTTTAATGAATGATATTTTTTCTCACAGATTTATTATTAAAACGTAAATGTCTTTCGTTTCCATTTTAAATTTAAACTTTTTACTTTAAATAACGGAAAACAGTCTTTAAATATTAACGGATACCATAGAACTTATAGAAAAATAAAAATATTCTACTTCTTTTTTAATTCCATTTATTAATTGAAAATATTTACAATTACACAAGTGTATATAGAATAACTTTTTTGTCCTTTGATTATGCGATGTTATTTTCACATCAGCATTTCTGATATAAAGTATTACTAATCACAATTATTTATCTCATATTTTCTTCCATTGATATAGAGAACTAATAGTAATAAATAATTATTTCCAGTATTGTAAGGTTTATACATTTTAACATAAAACGTATGGAGACTTTTAATAACTACTTTACTGTTGTTTTTTTTCTGTTTACACGATTTTTTCGTTCGGAAAAGACTGATTATCTGGCGTAACTATAATCTTTTCCCGTTCTGATCATCATAATATATGTTATCTATTCTTGGGTGTTTTGAGAACTCCAGTCAAAACAACTTAATATACGATTAATATATAAGCACGTAGCACCACGAAGGGAAAAAAATGGAAAAAATAAATATGATTTATGTTTATAAATAAAAACAATGCACATAATATAAATGTAATTAAGCATGCAAAAGTTTATGGCTAAACCTTCAAGCATTGGTTGCATAATTAGTAAATGGAATTATGTGATATGTAACGTTTAAACAAATCCCATCTAATGCAGTGTATGAGTTATAATAATTGTCAGTCACTCAGTTACGGTAAGACTCATTACTATTCGTTTGCACATGTCACAGCATATAATTGCAAATTCATGTAAATGAAACCAACAATGTTAGTTGAGTTAGATACTTATTTAAAAAAAAAAAAAAAATTGGAACCTAAATAAATAATTCCAAGTTTTTGGCTTAAATTTTGTTGTTTTTTTTTATAAAAAAAAAATGAAATCTAATGGTATAAAATTAAAAATTATTATTTCAATTTAGTATGTTTGCACTTGTGTTATCAACAATATTTTGTTTATCATAAAAAGGTACTGATAAAATACAGATTAAAATAAATTGAAGTTTTAATCTGGAAGGAGGTATGTTTAAGGTACTAAACAAAATTAAATGTATCCAAAATAGTTTTAAAATTATTTTTCAGTACCATTTTGCTTGTATTTCAGCATCAACTACTACTAATTACTAATTTTATTTACTAAAAAGTAAATTTATTAAATCAATGAAATCATTAATATTAATCATTTCGCAATTTATGTGAAACACAATTTTCTATTATCACCATTTTTACATTGGATAGGTAAGGAAACCGAAAACACTAATATTAAACAATTTTGAGTTTTGAAAGGCGGCCACTCAGCTCATCACATAAAAAAGGACTTGTTAACAGAACCCTGACTCACCTCAGTTGTTTGTTATCCTGGCCACAGGTGTACATGCACCACACTCCTTTTTCTACACTCAATGGACCTCAAAGTCTTTGTGTCCGATGAAAAACCTAATAATAACCTGACACGACTGCGATTGCTATACACACTTTTGCAATAGGAGAAGTAAAAACCGTGAATTTTCAACATTTAAATTTCAAAGTATAATCCGTTGATGTCCTATATTTAGGTCTAAAAATGCTAATACTAATATTTATGTAAAAATACACAATACACTGTTATAATAACACAGTACTAATAAGGAAAAAAACGCAAACCTTAATTACATACATAGAGATTACTCCGTATTAAGGTTACATTATATGGTAATTGAAAATAGTAAAATCAAAATGGAAATGAGCTTATATGATCAAAAAGAATTCTCTCTTTGTTTTAAATTTTGGTCCAATTGCAAAGTAAACAAACAAACACATATTTGTAAGAAGGGATAATTAAAGAAAGATTCAGTTTTTCAATAGGAAATACGTATTTAAAAATGTTATACAATTTGTTACAATTCTTTAAAAATTATAATAATGAATAATAATCAAATATTCCACTGTTAGAATGATGCAATTTATGAGAATCAAAGAATTCTCCTTTTAAGCTATGTTAATAACGGGATCTTAGCGCTATTTTCAATATGTAACAAGCACATGAAAAGTCAGTCAAGTTATGCAGGCTTTTTAAACCGTCTAAATAAAGAAAAAATACAGTATATTTTGTTGTAATCACATAATAATCATAATATTAAGTCAAGAGAAAAAAAACTTATGTAAGTTTGTTACTTTTAATAATGAATGCCAAAACAAATTACATTTTAATTATTGTGTAAATAATATATTAAAAGCAAAATAATAAATTTAAATACTTACAGCACACACTAAATTAAAAGCAAATAGTGCAAATTTAGCTGTACATTCGCAAAAACCCATATTGCTGTCGTTTTTTTTTTTTGAAACTGAATTATTAAGGTTATATCACAAATTAGGAACTTAACGAAGATACAAATGAAATTATTTAATTTAAACTAATTTATAACAACTTTATAATAAAATGTACTATAATTACACAAAATTTAAAGTGTTAATAACGCAATATTGTTGAATCAATTGACCATACGAGTCTGTTGAGTAGTACACTGGAAAATTTACTACACTCAATACAATTTAGTCATTTACCCCGCTTTAACATTTAAAGAGGGGATATATTCGGTTGACACCTCTGCTTGATTGACGTTCAGGTGTATGTGTGTGTGTGTTTTTGTAGTCTATGTATATCTGCTAATTAGTAGAGTTGAAGTTATTATTTGAACATCTGCTTTTATATTTATATTTTGTGATTCATAGTATTTTAAAATAAAATAAATACGATTATGGATAAACTCTTATCAGGTTAGGGACTCAGGAGGTGGGATGCCATTTTTCATGGAGAAAACTTTAATAGTTGGAAGTTTAAAGTCTGTATTATTTAGAGAAAGGTGGATAAGGCTTTCAGCCAAATAGAAGATAAAGATAGAGTTGCTTGGCAATAGGATAATTTAAGATCTGAATCTATTTTGATATCAGGTTTAAGTGATAAATTTTTGGAAGCAATAAAAGATATTAAAATAACAGCAAAGAAAATGTTACAAACACTATGCGATAAATATGAACGTAAAACTGTTATGTCTCAGTTGTATCTGCGAAGAGTTTGTTGCAATTAAAATATAATAAAAGCCTGTATTTGGAGGAACATTTTAATATATTTGATGGAATGATAAGAGAATTAAATGCTATGAGGGCTATGATGTCAGAAAGTGAAATTGAATCTAAAACTTCATTAAATGTATTAAAAAAAATCTTCACCTAGAAGTGCTAATTCTTTAAGGTCCTTAGTACACGGAGACGCATAGGGCTTGATTTGTGACTTTAATTATGAAGAATGTTAATGTGAAATTTGTATTAAGGGTAAAAATGTGTCGGTTTTCTTATAAAAAGAGCATGAGAACTTATACATAACGATATCTGTGAACCTGTAACTTCAGATTCTATTGATAGTTGTATTTTATTATCTTTTCAGAGGATTATACACATTTTGTCCAAATATTTGGTTTTAAGCATAGAAATAATGAAGTAAGTTATTGTCACATATTGTCATTATTAAAAAATAGTATAAATAAATGTATCGGGTTGCTGGCCACACTGCCAGGGCTCCCAAAGCCGGCTACCGTAGTGAGTGCTGAAAGTCCTTCTCAGGACAGCCTCAAAATCACTTGCTGTACAGCTCTCACCACAAGGTCCACTAAAAAAAAAAATCACTTATTCGGCCCTTCTCGGGCAATCTTAACCTACCTCTAGACCAGGCGAACACCTGCCGTCTCGTCGACTAGTGGTAAAGTTTCCCAACCTACATCGCATCACACGGAATTTACTTGGTACCAAATCAAGTCCTTCACCGGCTACCAATAGTAACTATATAGTTTTTAAACGTACGTTTATCTTAAACGGGATGTTGATCTTAAGCAGATGGTGAACAAACCGTACATACAAAATACCAATGAAGAAAGAATAATTGCTTAGGATACCACGACAGAGAGACGCTAAAGGAAAAATGCTACCGTAATGAAAATACAAACCATCGAGTAAGCACATGCAAATTTCGATAAGAATTATTAGCAGCTGTAATAAAAGGTGACAAATTGCAAGAGTATGCATGAGTCGCGGAAGGACACGGTTTACATGCAACTTAGTTGAAGATTTCATAGAGAATACTCCGCAAGAAATAAATAAGTTAGCATCTCAAGATTATAGAAAAATATAGATAAAATTGAAGATAGAAGAGAAATCTGTAAGAATGGAGCTGGATAGAGGGGTAGCTGTATGCTCAATGTTTTATAAAGATTTTCAAAAACTTAAGCTTATGCAAATGAACTATGCCAAATAACAGTACTATTGACAACATACACGACAGAAACTATTTAACTTTTAGGAGTAATTTTTGCATAGTTGTGAACATAAAAATGTAACTTGTCATGGAAAGCTATATATACTCGAACAGGATGAGGACCCTCTTTTTGGATGAGATTGGTTGAACGAAATTCAGCTTGATTGGCAGGATATAAAATATTGCAAAAAACAAAACTAGAAAATATTTTGACAGAATATTGTGCATCTATTCAACAAAACAATAGGGAAGGATCAACAGTGAATTAGGCGTTACGACTGTAGATAAATTGAAATATTAGTGGAAGGGGATGGCATCAAGAGTAAGGAGTGGGAGAAAGGTTGGACTGAGAGTATGTTGAAAGGAGAGACATTTTTAACAACTACAGAAATAAAGTTTGTTTTCAATGAAAGAATATTTTTTTAATTTTATTTTAATTGTTGACCAACTGTCACAATTGGGGGCTCGTCCAGGATTTAAAAAAAAAAAAAAGGGTTTATTGAAGATTTTGGCAACCATATCTCGTTCAAGGCGAATATCTGAAGAATAGCTTTTCTGGAATCAACTGTTCTACAGTAGGAAGTCAGAACTTTGTATAAAATTGTTTTGTAATATTGTATTTTTGAATTTTAATTATTTAATAGTCCATTAATGTTATGTTTGTAATCTGGAAACGTTTACAACTTCACCTTTCATTAAGATTTTAAATACAGCAAAAAAGGCTGATTCGGTTGTAATTGCCAAATACTTTGCAATAAATAAAGGTAAACCCTTATATGAGGAAACAACATATAAAAAATATTCTGATAAAGATATTGATTGAAAAACAAATATTAAGTCCCGGATTCTCAATCATTCTCAGGTCTCATTCTGAAGACGTTCATTTATTAAAATATAAAAGAAATGGAGATTCCTAGTACAGAAAAAGTTGAAATGTGTTGTTTAGAGTTAGAACGGGAAAAAAATGACACATGAAATAAAAATTAAAGAATTGGAATTGGCAATTAAAACCAATATCAGACAGAATGATAATTTTGTTGTAATAAAAAATATCAGATTAGTTCCATATTTATCGTAGAAAAGGATAAATAAATAAGGATAAATTTTGTGTCCATTTTGAAATGGTAGCCGAAATTTATAGCTGGCTAAAACATAATTGGACTGTTTTATTACAATGATTTAGGGAAGATAGGAAGAAAAATGAAACATAATAATGAAAAGAGGCAAATGTTTAAACGCTGGTGTTTATCTTGTAGTACCAATCGACACGATCACAGTACTTACTGCCTCTTACCAGGAAAGTAAACCTAAGCGAATGTTAGTAAATCCAAGAAAGATAAGATGAACATATATCTACATACATTTTTATGTCATTTTAATTTAAAAAAAAAAATAGTTCATTTAATAGAATTATTTATTACAAACTACAGACAATTGAATTAAACAAAATTTGCATTAATATTGGCCTACGAAATTCAGTGTCAGTACAAACGACTGCCGCAATATAACGGTAGGTTTTATTAAACCAATTTTCAGAGGTTACAAAAGTCGTTAAAGATGTCAGCCCCAACGTCAGCGTTAGTGGGACTACTGCGCTCTTTTTAAAATTTCGAAATAGAGTTTTCATATTTCAAAAATACATGTTTTGAAGTCCCTGGGTACGAAAAGTTGAAAGGTTTTATATTGTGCATAGAAGATATTTTAGAAAAGGCAACTCTGTGGACGGATAATTCCAACGCATAAAATGTTTCTTGTTTGTATTTTGTTCCTATTATGTACGCTGCAATAAACATAATCATGTGATTATCACACAGCTCAAGCCATTACCTCTCCTTATTATTTATATAATTATTTTTGGAATGTTTACACTACCTAACACCCTGACATTGCTTCGCCCATCAGGATAATGGTTATTTAATTACATTTTCAATAAGTTTTCTAATTTTATAAAATCATTATACTAATTATTTTACAAATCTCTAATTTAACAAAAACTGTTCCAATAAATTTTCTCGAAACTCCGTAAAACTATAATTCGCACTGATACCGAAACATATATAAATTTCCAGATTTAATAGGAACTTAAACCCACCCTGCAAATGTAGAAAAAAATAGTACAGCGCATCAAGAGCAAGTATGCACATTACAAGAGCTCAAGGCGAACATCTAAATGCTTAATGTATGCTCTCAACTAATGTAATTCTTCATTTGAATGCCCCTAGAATGCATAGACTGCTTTCAAATTTATTAACTCTAAATAACTGTCTAATCCCCGTAAGGGGTAACTGTTGCATGCAGTTACTTGGGGTGTAGCGACCCCACGAGATACCACAGCTCAGTATATCAAGATTTAAACTTGAATTTCATCACAATCCAAACAACCATAAGATAAGTAGATGTTTTTCTTCTACCAAATAAACTCTACAGTAGACTAGCAAGAGTCTCATTACATCATTTGTATATGCTAAATCTGTATAACATAAAAATATTGACTTTGCATTCAGTGGTGCTAATGGACGATGACTTACACTTTGTTTGTCAAAACATCCTGTTTTTGTTGTTGTTTTTTGCCTAGGCTTTCACCATCCTGCCGGCGCTGATGTTTCTTTGGATGAAAGACCAAAAACGATCAGGATCAGGATTTGAAGCAAACTATAAAGGAAGAAAAATCTGTGTTTAACAGACTTTTTTTAAAGGCAATAGGATGGTCATAACAACATATAAAAGTACACAGAGGTTTCAGAAATTCTCTTTGCAATTAAACTAATGCCAGATTGCTTTTGTAGAAAACATGAGGGAGGAGAAGAATATCTATTCATTTTATTTGATTGTGGTTGTCGGGAGAGGCCTTAGGTCAAAGGCCGATTCCCCATCCACACGAGAAAAGATTGTATCACAAGAAACGGAAGGAATAGAGCTGATTGGAACATATGGAAAACAACACGGCGGGGATTAAGGTATACACGAATAGGAACATGGAATGTACGAGGTTTAGGAGGGAAGGAGGAGAAATGGGAAAAAGAAAGGTAGACTTCCTTGCAGTAACAGAAACTAAGAAAAAAGGGAAAGGAGAACTGGTAATAGGTGATTCAATCTTGCTGTATTCTGGTGTGTCTGCAGACGAGAGAGCAAGGAGCGGAGTAGGTTATCTTTTCCACAGGGATCTGACACCATATATAACGGGATGGAGAGGAATAAACGAATGACTTATGGTAGTGGAAATGAAACTTGGATCCCACAGCTACTCACTTATAGCCTATGGCCCAAGCGACAATGCACCTTCCGTAGAGAAGGGCATATTTTTCGGAACCGTTCACAAAGAAATGGATGATGCTAAAGGCCACATTATAATTGTTGGTGATCTGAACGGAAGAGTCGGAAATGATGATAGAAACTGGCAAGGAGTACAGGGTAAATACAGAGAAAATTTCTCAGACGATAATGGAGAACGAATTCTTAATCTAGCGCCAATGCGCTAGTAGTAGCTAATAGTAAATTTCCTCATAAGAAAATCCGCAAATATAGAGAGAAGAACCAGGCCAACAACACAAATCAATTATTGACTACATCCTCGTAGACCAACAAATAAGGAAACAAGTCAAAGATGTAAAAGTCAAACGAGGCCCAGAGATAGGCAATATACCTGCTACAAATGGATATGACTGAAGGAAAACGAAAGAACACTAAATAAACCAAGACAAGAAAAGGCTGAAAAAATAAGAGCTTATCAATTAAGAGATCCAGAAATAGGCATAAATACGAACAGCTTATTGAACTAAAAGCTAGGGAGCCACAGTATGAATTGAATAGTACAGACATTGAAAGATTGGCAGGTTTCAATACTCTCGGTTGCGGATGAAATCTGTGGAAAGTGTAAAGTGGGGCCTAGGAATAAAGACACAGCTTGGTGGACTAACGAGGTAAAATCAGAAGTCAGGAAGTAAAAGCACAATGCTAGAAGAACCTGTAAGTCAAGATACATTCTTGGAAGACGACTATGTCGGTGAACACGAAATAGAATGGGCTCTATCCAGGTTGAAAAACGAAAAATCAGCGGGGATTGACGGCATCACATCAGAGATGCTAAAATGCATAGGAGCTAAAGGAAATGAGATGCTTCAGCACCTGTAGAACCTGGTTTGGAAAAACAAAGAAATCCCCAAAGAGTGGGAAATATCGATCTTAGTCCCAATCTATAAGAAAGGGGACATTAGGGACTGCAAAAACCATGGAGGCATATCCCTGTTGAGTGTGCCAAGTAAAGTTTACTCCAGCATTCTACAGAAACGCCTTAGAACTGCAATAGAATGCAGTTTGGGAGAAGAACAGTACGTTTTCCGCCCGAACAGAAGCACTCAGGACTTAATTTTTTCTCTGAGACAGATTACCGAAAAAGTAATAGAAAAAGGGAAGGAGACTAACGGATGCTTCATTGATCTTACCATAGCATTCGACAAGATCCGAAAGGAAGACATCCATAACGCGTCAGAAGGGAAAGGAGTGAATGACGGCCTCAGAATGGGAATCATGAGCCTCTACAAAAAAACATGCTGCGTAGTAATATAAGGACCTGCAACAAATATTCCAAGGAGTTCAGGACTAAGAAAGGTATTAGACAAGAGTGTAGTCTTAGTCCCTTACTGTTCTCACCGTGCTAGACGTAGCACTCTCCAAATCCAGTGCAAGGATGAAGCCATATCATTTCGGCTACAGGAACATGCAGCCTATTTGTTATTTATGCTAGCCTTCGCCTTCGCCTCGTCATATTTGGGAAAAATAGCCAGGACCTCCAGTTCAACCTAAGAGTTATTCAAGAAGAGCTGGTAGCGATAAATATTGACATAAACGTGGAAAAGACGAAAATCATGCGGATAGGGAGGCGAACAGAGAACGCTGGCAGAGTGGTCCGACTAAAAGGTGAAAAGATAGAACATCACTTCAAATATCTGGGCGCCCATATAAGCGAGGATGGCTGTACGAGCCCGGAAATCCACGAAAGAGTTCTAGCAGCAGGCAGACTCTAAAGTCCATAAAAAACGGTCTCATCAATACGAGAGAGGTCTCTTAAGAGTACAAAGAATGCGGTCTACAAGAGCACGTTCCTACTGTACTGATTATTCCAGCGAGTCTTGGCCCCTCACTAACAAGCATTGAAGTCAACTCCAAGCAATGGAGATGAGCTTTCTCAGAAGGATAGAGGAGAAAACAAGACGTGATCGGATTAGGAATACCACAATCAAAGTAACCTGAAACTGAAATCCGCTGACGAAATTGTCGAGAAAAACAGGCTGAGATGGTATGGCTACGTCATCAGAATGGCAGATAATAGGATAGAGAAGACTGCCTATGAGACAAGGGTAGAAAGAAAGAGGCCGAGAGGAAGACCAAGGAAAACTTGGAATGACGGTCTGCACGAAACGTTTACAAGAAGGGGTCTGGATTGGCTGAAAAGTAAGCAACTGGCTTCGGACACGGAAAAATGGAAGCAGCTCTATAAAGGACCTCACACTGCTTAGGCGGTAGAGAGGTATTGACTAAGAAGAAGAAGAACTGTCTAAATGAGGCTGGGGCCCAAAATTTCTTGCAAGCTCAAAACTCATTTCATGTTCATTATTATGGCCCATAAGCGGCCAAGAAAATAAAAATTTAACTAGGTTTAACAATGGGTGTCTAATACTGAATTCTCGCACCCTAGGCGAGTGCGTTTACGCGAATCCAGTGAAAATGTAATTTTCGAAAATTGGGCAGAATCGCAATACTTGCACTTACCGACAGTAAGAGTAACTTATATTTCCCAATAAACCACATTTTCCAATCAGAATAAAGAAAAAGGAAATTGTTAAGATACTTTATTATAAGATATGAAATTTGCTTTTAAATTAATAATTAATTTTATGCAGAAGTAAAGGTCCATTTCAAAACTCAAAAATCCAAAGATCGTTGGTTCGAGTTCATTGAATAAATATTTATGATTTATTTTCCATAATGAATCGAAGCTTTCCATGCTTTTTAATGAATAACTAAGTCTGATATCAGTTTCGGAAAGAATGAAGTTTTCCCAGATCTCCTTTCCATAATGGATACTGAAATAAAATATAGCCCAGGACTATACTTCAAATATGAAGTGTTTTTATATAAGAACTTCTGTCAACAGAGATTTTAGAAGATAAGATAGTTTGATAGATAAAAAAAAATCTTAATTTAATTTCATAAAATTGTAATTTAGAAATATGATCTGCTAGTAAATTAATTAAAGGTAAAAATTTACAATAGATGCCAATAAATTAATACTTACATATTTTTTTATTTTAACCAAAAATAACAAATAAATTTTTATTGTTTTTTTTAATTTTAATTATAGAAATGTAAAATAATATAAGTGAAAACTCAATAAGCTGACAAAATTAATCATACAACAAAAGTATTGCAATTAACACAAATTGATTAGAAAACTAAAGTACTAAATAGATAAATGGTATGGGATTTTTTTTTGGAATTACAGTCCATGGTTATTTTTTATCCAGAACTTTTGGCTGGGGAATTTCAACCGTCTTCAGTGGATCTATGGTTGTTTTTTACTTCTTTTTTTTAAGGGGATATGCACTACGATCTGAAAGACCATTGTGCCCTCTGGAGCCTTCTCAATGCACGCCGGCTTCCAAGCAGTGTTCTCTAGCTAGAGACAACAATTCCCATTACCGGGCTGTAGAGTCTTTTAGGAAAAGAAAATCTAAGGGTAGCATGCCGGATTCGTACCTCCGCTTCATATGCAAAAATAAGTTAGATTCTATTACATTTATTTGTTTTAAAGATCATTAATCATCATCATCATCCTGGGCTCAGCAATCCATTATTGGATCGATTCTGGCTGCTTCAAGAATCGCCCTCCACTCCTCCCTATCCCGGGCGACCGTACACCAATAAAGATCATTAATAAGTAACAATAAACAAACATCACCTCATCTCGTACGAAGAAGGTTAGAGGAAGAAAATTAATTGGGACACGCTAATGACCTTAAAGAAAATAAATAAAGCACAGAAATGAAGGATTTATATCAGAAATTCAAGGTGATATCTTGTGATAACTCTTTTCTCTTGTTTGTTCTGAGCAAAATAACAGAATCTAACTTATGTATGCTTATAACAATCATATGTTCAATATTTATTAGGGAATATTAACCTATGTGTAACAAAAACAAACTGTATATCCCATGAAGACGGTTGGCGGTCCCCAGCGGAAAGCTCTGGATAAATAAAAAAAATAACATATGAACTGAGTAGTTTCCAAAAAAGTCTCTCACTTTTATCTATAAGTTCAACATCCAGTCCAATAACTAATTATTACTATTATACTAATCTCTAGCTAGTACTTTTGATTTGCAAAATATGTAATAATAAAGAAACATCATTACATCTAATACGGGCCAGGCTTGAGGAAGAAAAGTAATTGTGACGCGCTAATGACCTTAAAAAAAAATTAATAAATATAAATCAACAATTGGTTTAAATCAGAAATTCAAGGTGATATCTTGTGATAACACTTTCCTCTTGTCTGTTTTGAGAATATAAAATTGATTTTTCAAATTCTATTGGCATTGTAAATTCAAAGTATACAAAAACTAAACTTCTGTGATGTAAAGTTGAATTAAATATGAGAGCTAATTATTAAAGACATATCTTGTTCCATTTATATTGAAGTGAAATAAGTTTTACAAAAATATTAAACATTTTAAATAGACAATCTCACTAATACTTCAATGTAACTTAACTATCTAAATTAAAAAAAAAAAACAGTTTTTCTTATGTACAATACAATCTTTATCAGTGGCGGCTTGTCTGTCATATAATTGAAAGTACATTAATAAACAGTAAATTAAAATTTAGATACAGAACTACATAATACTCTATGTAATATAGTACTCAACTTTATTTCTGCAAATATTTCGGAATATTCAATAAAATTTGAATTAAAGTGTAGATTAAAACTGTATCTAGGGGCGGGATTGACTCAGTAGTAGTGCATGGAATTCTGCCCATAATTTTTTCTCGTCCTATAGCCCTAGCTCACTGCCCGGTAATCGGCAGTGTTGTCTGTAAGGAGAGAGCATTGCCTGGGGACCGGCGGTGGAGAACGGTCCGGGCGCCAATAAGAAGTTGACGCGCATTAAAAATAAATAAAAATAACCTACTCTGGAGGATCTAAGAATCAGATTTTCTTTAGCAGATTGCAAGGGCCGGGCCAGAATCTACTGGATGGCACGGCGTCAAATGGCCGAGCGGCCACAGACGGGCGTTGGATGAAGAAAAAGAGATTTTCTTTCGAAAAAACAGGCAAGAGAAACAAGAATCCACATTAGGAAAAAACTTACCTCACTTCCACACAGATAATTAATCTAGAACTTTCGATTGAAAGTTGGGTTTTTATTGCTTACTTGAATTAAATGTAAAGTTACAGAGTACTATACTAAAAATAAATAAAGCCACTTTACCAATACTATTAGTTAATCACCACAGTAAACCAACAGTAATATGTGTATAAAGAAAGTTTAAAATGTTACAATTCAATTTTCCTAGAACGTTGTTAAATGAAAACTGGCCAGGAAATATGAAAGTGGTTTAAGTTAAAAAGTTTAATACATTGATGATCTGTATTTTAATAATCAGACACTATTGTTGGGGAAAAAAAAAATTCTAAAATCCGAGTTTTATAAATAGAAATGTTTCATAGTTTAGCGGAATTCACATTGTTTTCTTTGAAAAAGCTGTTTTTCTTAAAATTAAAAATAACTGACCAGATCATCACTAACACCAATGCTCTCTAGTAAAGTTTACAAAAATCCTGCACCGCTTTAAAACTAAATGGGCTACGCTTTTCTATTTACTAAATCCCGTAACTAACAACGTCCGGCCTTATATGCATTGTGTGAAGATTGCACTTATATTCACGTGAGGCTAGAGTTCAAATAGCGGCATGTAGAGATGAAAAACAAGAATAAGGAACGAACTGAGAGAAATATTTCGTAGTAAGAAGTAAGTACATTCTAACTAAAGTTTTTTCTAGGAGGTTCACGGGCTCTTATGGACGCGGACAGTCGCCACAGATATTTATAATTTGTACATAATAAAGTTATGAAAAGTCATCTTGCAGTAAACTTTTTAATTAAAATTAAAAAAAATAACTGAAAAGTAAAATGAAAATGCCACATATTTACAAGATAGTTTTATTTACATATAGAAAAATATATTATATGATGATAATTTCTTCATATCTATCTAGGCGTACGCTCGTAGTTCTTCACGTTTGATGGAGGATGAAAGGCAGAAGGCGAATATTACACATATTAACTAGAACAGAAAGAAAAAAAAAAATTAAGGGTTTTTTTTTATAATTTTCATTATTGACAGGCTAGTTCTTTGTGGAATTGATTCAAAATCTTAGAAAAGATGTGTTTGAGAATCAGAGTTAATTAGAGAAGTACAAAATGTAGTTAACTAGATTTTCAACTATTTAGTTGTTACCATTATCAACAATTACAAAATGTAAATATGTTTTACAACTAATGATGTTATAGTTTGAATGTAAAATTCCAACTAGTAGTTATCATTTCTTTTTTGTCGCTACTTTTGAAGTGAAAAGATTGAAGTGATATTTTGCCAAATATGAATCAGATATGTTTGAAAGTTAGAAACTAAAAATTAAATAGAAAATTCATGAGTCAAGTAAAAAAAAAAAAAAAAAAATTCAAGTAGTTATAATTGTCAGTAATTAACAAACTATAACTATATAAGTTAGTAGTTGATTTGATTTGCAACTATTTTTCCTCAACTACTGATTGCAGTTATGAGTTTGAAAACTAAAACTACTTTAGTTGCAAAAATATATAGGAAAAAACTGGAAAAGCAACGACAGACAATTCCTTTGTAGTTGTTGACTGAAACTCATCTCAACTAATGAAACTGGTCTTTTCTTATTTTATAATTGCAACTTATATTTTGCCTAACTGTACTATGAAAACTATTCTGTCTAAATCAAGTATAAAAAGTATCAAACAAAAATATGGAGTCGCTTAAAGTATCGCTCGACTAATTTGCAGTTCTCCATAAAATCGCGGTCAAGCAATGTTTCTACTATCCTACCATTTTTTAATGTGTTTATACAAGTATTGTGTCAGGATTAGGCCTCAGGAACGATAAATCCAATTAGTTCCACACAAAACTATCTGTGCAGGCCCTGTGATTATTGAGAAGTTTTGGGAGGGTCAGTGAAAGTGATGTCCATATTGTTAGTTTGGGAATCATATAGAATGCCAACAGCCCTGATGAAGTGGCTAGTCCAATCCCCCCCTAAGGGTTTACAAGAATCGTATGTCCTTAGCCATATTTAAATAAAAAAACAGGGTTTAGGAACATTCCTGACACCAGCTTTAAAAAGGTGAGTGATTTAATGGCACTTCAATGAAAAAAAAACAAACTAAAATTGAGAAGTGTTGAAAAATTTTTGAGTCACTAAACCGACTGCATGCCATTAGGTTCATATGTAGTTTCATACAATTTTATTAAATCTCTGACAATGGCGAATACTAGAAGACTTGATAGACAGAGAGACTCAGAATGCAGATTAAGGCAGGAACAATGTGTCGACAAAAAGTCGGATGACACATATTCACATTCCAATATTCCAAACTTCAAAACAATGTTCAAATTTACTTTTAAGAAATAAATTATGGGAAATCTAATAAAAAAAATTTATAGAATATTTACATTAAAAAAAAAAAATAATCTGCAAAAGATTGGTCTTCTTATAATTTTTCATAAAATTAGAAATCTATACTAAATGTAGTAGAAGAAATCTATACTAAACAATGGTTAGTAGAAGAATCTAGTTCACAAATTCCCCGTGCGAATGTGCTAGACCACAGAAATAATGCTAATAGTGAAGTTTCATCTTTCCCGAAATAAAAATACTTGCCTTGCCTACCTTTACACACACATATTATCGCACTAAATATTATTACGTTTAATCTAAGTGATAAAGAGTATCAGTGAAATAAAATTTTCTAGTCATAGTTGTAACTGATAACAAATATAAATAAAAGCAATACACATAAAATAAAACAAAATATAATCATCGTAAAACATACTCAAAATGAGTTATGGTTTAGTTGATAACTAATGACAAAATTAAGGCAGTTAATTGTAAATATAATTACCTCAACAGCTGCAATGGCCAATGCAATGATTCCCAATAATTTAAATGAGTGCTTGATTAAATTTTTAATTTTTGTTTCACAACCATCATTGTATGCTTGATTTCTATTACATGTTGTTGAACCATCATCGAAACCACAACATGATGCTGGTAAAGTTGGAGTTGTCCAAAAATTTGGGCCATTCACACCACAACATTTGACCTAATTAATAGAAACATTCATGTACTAATTTATAATATAATTTAATTATATATGCAAATATTCCTAAGATTTTTTAAAAGTTTTACTTTCTCTCATCTCTCTCTCATATGGAAGAAATGCATTACATTTGATTCGAGTAAAAACTTATGGAACCGAAAAATGATTTTAATGTTGTTCTGAAGAAGCGTCGACTTTCTTCTAGAGTGCCAATAATATACATAAATATTATGATCCCTAAATGGCAGCAAAACATCTTAAAACATTCCATGTGTGAACAACCGAGTCCCTAACTAGAGATTTATGCACTTAGACCATTTTTTTCATCTTCAATAATAAACCCAGGACTGCTCAATAATAAAACCCTGCTTCAATAAGAAATGACAGGACTGAGTTGAAAGATACAGGACACCCACTGGTTGGATGCCAGTAACTACGCTCCAAATTTTACGAAGTATCAACGAGCAAAACGCATACATTCATAAAGAATGTGAAATCCGGAAGCTTTCTTTCCTTTTTTTTTTACAAAATGGATCTTCCCTAAGATCCATACTGTTACGTGTTTTCTTTTAGTACAATGCTCCGTGGCAGTGAGGTTGCTGAGCACATCTTTTTCTTTACCAAAGAAAAACAATCTGCAAGAGGTACAGGATCCTCTTAAGACTACTTTTGTCCTGCCATAAATCCTACAAGAGGCAATATTTGAAACGGTTAAATAGTAGCTCTTAAGTGTCACTGACCAAAATAAGATTTGCGCAAATCAACTGGATATAGGGCATTGAACTGCGGAATTCAGCCAAGCGTTCCAAACTATCTCATCGCAATATAGCCAAGGTTTATCCCCCTCCCCCCAAATCGATATCCTATTGTTAATATCTTCTAGATATTACCAAATTTCATTACCCTAAATTCAATTTCAACCTTATCATCTATAATTCATTTAATAACCTTCTCATTCAATAACATCATTGGAAATAAATTTCTGAAGGCTGATGGCATTGATCTTCTAACCGGATAAATGTAGCGCGTAGCTACCGCATTTCAAGAGACCACATTTAAATTAGGAGATTGTTTTTCCTTCATCATTTGTTAGATACGCATCTATGCACAATTGCGTAGATTCAAAATTTCAAATTGGAATAAGAGAAAGCTTTGTTTTATGGTTAACTTCATATAAAAAAAAAAAAACTTACATTTTTTTGAAGTTCATCAATAACTTGCATAGATTCAGGACTTCTATAATCTTCAAATGTTTGTTCGATTCCTTTATTGAAACCATCTTCAAATTTGCCTCTGTATACGAATGCCATAACACCGATTGCAACTTGTACCAGAAGAATTGCGCTTAGAATGACGCCATACTAAAGCAGAAATATAAAACTATATTAAAAGTTTATTGTTTTTATTTTAAGAATCTAATACTAGTGAGGAGACTGAGTTATTAAAATAATAATATTATTTGAAAAAATAAAACAATCAATATAAACAATAGTTATGTTTGGCCGTTGTTAATCAAACAAGCAAAATCTTATATTTTTTAGATCAGAATCTTAACAGGTCTCGTATCTTTTGATTTTTAATGTTTTTTTAATCGTTAACTGTTCTGGTTTTTATTATGTAAGTTTCTGTATTTCTCTTTTGTTTTATTTATGAAGTTCGTGGGGAAAGACACTGAAGGTGTTCGAAACGACAAATAAACGTTTCTAAGATAAAAAGTTTTTTCTTTAGCCCCAGCCAACTAATATTAACACAATTCTCTTTTATAAAGTTATACAAATATCTGAAACTATATAAAATTTGAAGTCTTTTGTTTACTTCTGAAAATTGAATTTTAAGTTTTGCAAAAAAAAAAATCTCAGAGGTTAGACAAAAAGTATAGAGCAGAAATAGTCTTATTTTTTGTCCTTTTATAATTATGCAATAGTAGAGAAGTTGAGGGGGGTTGACTGTCAAAAAAGTTTGGGAACCCTTATTTAGACACTAGTTATAGAGAGAAAACTTATTTTAATGATGTTAAGTACTTTATATAACCCTCGTTTACTTTATTCTCCTTTTCGCGATTAAAATACAATTCTCTCAGTATGTTGAGTTAAATAAATGATCAATTACTACAAACCTACTGAAAAATAAAATTTACTCACAGTTGTAAGCATACAGGTGTCCTCTCTGATAGCACCACAACATCCGAAGAATGCAATGAGAAAGACCAGGGCTCCAATCACTATCATTACAATACCGGTAGTGGTAATTTCCCCATCTAACAGTGTTTTAAAGGATTTTCCCTGAACAACGGCTAAAACACTGAAAGTAAGTATCACTAATCCCAAGAGCTGTAACAAAAGATATAAAAAATTCATTTTAATTAGTGCTTTTTCAGCTTCTGAAAAATAAAAGATAGTTTAAAGGGCGTTTTTTTATACCAAAAATTAAATTGGAAATAGTTTCATTTTCGAGTTCTTAGTTCACACATCATCCCTTTTGAAAGATTTAAAAACCTTCAGTGGAACAAAAAATTAATAAAAAAGAACACCCTGTGTTAGTTTAATATCTATTAAACAACCTCTAAATAGGGCTAATTAGACTGCTTTAGACAGAGCAAGTAAATATAGCCGCTGCACTGTTGAGATTGAGAAGGTACTATGATAGCCATCTTCTCAGGTACTAAGGAGTTTAAAGTACTTACTAATATTTCAAGTTAGTTTAAGGCTAATAAAGGACTTCCTTGGAGGATGCAAAGACGAAAATATGTCTTGTTTGGGAACTTAATAAATACTTGCTCTTTTAGACCGGACTGAACATATCAATTCCAGAGTTTACTACACATAATCACTTGCGTGCTTTTTCTTGACATATACAGGCACGTCTCAACCTGCATAGACAAGCTCAATTCTCTACCAATAGCAGAGCATACTGACGTACATAGATTACTTATTAAACGCAGCTCGTAAATTTTTGCATCGTATAAAATATGGTATACATATATTATATATATATAATTATAAAATTTCATATAAACTGCTGGACAAATGTTTTGCATAAAATTTCAAAATGTTGTAATTTGAAGTTACAGTGTACTACTGTACTTTTTTTTGTGTGTTCGTATAAAAAACGATCATCCTGGACTCTGATCCAAGGAGAAATAAGAGACTGAACCAGTTGTTTATGTTTTTAAATGACTTAATTCTCTGAACTCTTGAAAATACAATAATAATCCCAGTTTTTCACTTTCATTGCTTGTGGTAATTTCTCTCTCCTACATACTTTTGTTTAGTTTTTCCTATCATTTTTTTCTTTTTTTGCTATTTGTTCTAAACATGTCTCTTCATGATAATTATTCCGAAGAAAATGCAGTAAGTGTAAAGTCATTAACATGAGGAAGGGCTAAATCAAGAAACAATTGCTCAGAGGCTACGAATGAGCCAATCCACTGTCTCAAGAATTTTAGCACGCATTGGGAGACTAGTAGCTACTCCCGATGGTAATTTACGGGCCGTTCTATAAGTACAACCCGGGCAGTCGAGAGATTTATTCAAATTAGGAATACATTAGGAATTAGAAATTTCGGAAGTCAATTAGGTCACTTGATCACTGATGTCCGTAATGCCCATATTTCAAGTAGCACAGTCAGAAGAAGGTTAAATGAAGCCAACTTGGCTTCCAGGAGAGCCGCTACTTGCCCTCTTCTCACCACAGCACATAGAGTCGCCAGACTGCAATATTCACGAGAACATGTCAATTGGACAACAGAGGATTGGAGACGTGTTTTATTCACAGATGATTCGAGATTCGCCCTACATTTTCCAGATGAAAGGATGAGAGATATGCAGAGGCTAACATTTCTCCAAGAGTGGCTTTTGGTGGAAGCGGTGTTATGATTTGGGGAAGCATAAGTTTTTGACGGACTTACAGACTTACATATCGTGGAAAATAGGACGCTAAATGTCCGGAAGTAACTTGAAGAAGTTCTTCAGCGATATGTTGGGCCAATTTCTGATAGAATCGTTGATGATTTTCTATCAATGTAGGTCAATGCCAGATGTCACACTGCTCGAGTTGTCCTTGAGTACCTACAGGATGTTGGGATTCGACGTTTGGTTTCTCCACCGAGAAGTCCAGACCTAAATCCAATAGAACACCTTTGGGACACTATTGGAAAACGTCTCAGGCTTCGGCCCAGATTGCCCTAGCTTTCTCATGGAGCTACATATAGGGATTGTTGAAGAATGCATTGGGATTTCACAAGAAATTATTCAAAATCTCATTGCTTTATTGCCGAGGAGGCTTGGAGCGGTTATCAGAGCAATAGGAGGTGTTACAGAATATTGTTGACAAAAAACACTAATTAAAAAATAACGAATACTGTTTTAATTTTGAATTTTAGATTACTTTTTTTTTTCTTTGTTGAGCTTTTTTTTTTTAAATTTCTGTAAATAAGCAACTTTTACTTAATTTCTTGGATATTTCTTTTTTTTGTCCCTTTGGACTAGAGTCTATCCACAACGAATCCACACAAAAAAAATGCAGTAATAGATTGTAACTTCAAATTACAACATTTGGAAATTTTATTCATATATTTATTAATTTGTGTTAAAAAAACTGTAACGAATTACAGATGATAAAATGTGATACAATGAACTTATGGCCCCCTAATAGTAAACATAGGCTCTCTTTCTTTCCATTCTCATTTCCTTCTTTGGGTGGATGTTACGTAAGATTTACAAAAAAAAATAAAAGGTTTATGTACAAGTAACTTTTTTTTTATATTGTCCTGAGTACTAATACTTCCTTAAGGTAAACACGCAATATGTTATGCATGAATAAGTTACTTATGTCGTAACTTATGAGTCTTCTCAATTATATAAATTACGTTAATGCTAAAGAAGTAAAAGAATTAAGGGGAAGTGTAGTGTGGCTGGTAATATATAGCCGAAAAGCATAGATAGAGAGATTTGGGGCAGCTGATTTCATTTCATGGTCACAACTTTAAAACAGTGTTGCCAGGTTTACTCTTTACCTCAAAGCGCTATACCACAGGCAATGAATGGGTTCTATGATATACGTTTTAAAGCAGTTCAATAAAAACTGAATCATTATAAGTCATGTTGCTTATGAATATTTCAATTTTCTCTTATTGCAGTAAGAGAAAACTTAAAATAAGACAGATTATTACGAGCGTGTCAAATTTTTGAAATTGTGTTTTAATCGGAGATATATGTTTTGAGATACCCAGAGTTGAAATTATATATATATATATATAATGTGTGTGCTTGTGTCAGTAGTGTGGATGGGTGTGAACAAAATATTTAAAAAAACAGAAGAGAAAGTCGGTGAGTGTTGGTGTAATTGTACAAAATTGCTTTACTCTTCAAATTTCACACATTACTCCTAATTTAACATGCAGCCCTACCCAGCTAGGTACTACATGATTACATTGTAAGTCTAAAAGAGAGCGCTAAACAAACAATATTGGAGGAAATTTGACTTCGCGGATTCCTCAGAACTATCTATATAATTTTTTCGAAAAAATGAAAACTCTTATATTTTGAAAATTTGATGCGATCGCAAATACTTCTTCCTCTTCATAGCGGTTTATTCACGTTCTCGCTTCATGGGGGATTATGAACAAGAACTTCATGTTTCAAATAATATTATGTAGGTTGATACAACGATATATCTTATTAAAGTAGTACTTTAGAGGAAATCTTAACGCTCGCTACTGATCCTACAGAACACTCTAAAAAAAAAAAAAATTTTAATAATAAAAAAAATAAATTAATGATAACTTTTTACGGAACAACGAATTTAATGATTGTATTTTTGTCATTATTCAAGAAATTTTTCAAAAACGATTCCAACTGCTTTTGTTATATTATCTTATTGTTTAAAAGGAAATAGTAATTTTTCCCATGTCAAATTTCATACGTGATTGTGATAAAAGAGTTTTTAAGGCATAATGCTTTTAGCAATTATAATATCCGTTAGCGGGTACCCGCATAATTTGTATTTAAATGAAAAATGCTTAAATGAATACAACAAGTTATTTGTAAGAGTCCCTCTGTCTAAATATTATAATGTGTATTTCAATGTATTAAATAATTTAAGTGTAAAAGCTGAGTAACCACTGCGACCTTTGGTCGCAATAAAGAGTTAATATTATATGGTACATAGCCTGGCACGTAGTAAACCTAAGTTTCAATTTCCTTCACGCCATATATGTTTATTTATATATATGCTTCATTTTGTGATCATCGACCGATTTCGGGCATTCGCCCATCATCAGGATGTTTTGATACAATAATGCGATAACCCAGACTTACATAGAGCAAAATCAGTCTATACACTGTTTGGAAGTGTTTTGTTTAAGACCTAACTAAATTAAGTGGGGGGTTCTCCAAACCTGTTTAAGGCCACAACATGTTGTTTACGTTTCTGAGAGGCATAGTGTTTCAACGTTCTTTTTAAAAAAGAAAACATCAATAAATGGAGATTTGCAACTTAAATTACGCGTTTGGAGGAAATTTACATTATTAATTAATTACCCATACTATTTTATTGTTGTTTGTCTAAACACAATGTAACATATTGTTGTAATCTAAACACATGTAGCGACATTTACATTGGCTAGACCGGTAGAAAAATCAGGGAACGGTTTTCCGAACACATTCGAACTTACAAATATAATGAAGCTGATTCCAACTACGTCCACCATAACGACTAAAACGTAAACAAACATAAACCCAATATTAACCTCCACGACATTAACATTGATACAGTCGGGCAGAAAAAAGACATTGATACACTCGGGCAGACGATGACTGGACATACATCTCGAAATATACAAACATAAGACACAAAACTTAATAAACAAATGAACTAAAAATTCGCTAGTGAATTTCTATTCAACAGAATCTTCTCATAATAACAATAACCAAAAAAATGCAATAATCAATACACAATACACTTAAATCAAACAGCTTTTAAGTTTGTACGTGCGTGAATGTTGTTTGTGAATAGTACGTTACGTCTATGTCAAATAGCATTCTTATATTTATATAAGCATTATATTTTATAGCAGAGGCTTGTTATATTTAATCTTGTTTAAACTCATATTTAAGTCTGTATGCGCATGAGTATTTATGTAAATTGTTAGACTATGTGATTGTCAAATAGCATACTTATATTAATTTAAGTGTTTAGTAATATACTTATTTATACTATCTTACGATTATTCACTTCATTTGTATTATTAATTATTCCACACTAGTCAACTGACACAGTGGTATTTTGTGATTAAATATATTGCTCCTATTCTCAAATAATAATAATTAAAAATAATAATATAGTATGGGTAATTAATTAAAAATTTAAATTTTCTCCAAAAACGTAATTCAAGTTGCATATCTTCACTTTTTGATGTTTTCTCCGTTAAATCGCAACGTTAACAACATGTGGAAATGTAAACAACATGTGGTCTTAGTCAGTATGGAGAACCCCCTCTTCTCTTAAACTAGTTTGATCTTAAAGAAACATTTCCAAACAGTGTCTGTGTTATTGCACTGTTTTATCAAAACATCCTGATTATACGCGTACACCCGATGGCCACAAAATGGAAGTTGGCTATCACGGAAAATATCTTTAGGATGCTTTCCAGCTCTGCGAACCCACCCACCACAACTATTGTTTGTAATTTAAGGATTACATACCCCCAGGAAAGGAATGCTAAGATTCCTGAAGAAAATAGGTGAATAAAAATTACTTTTATGTGTTATTAAAATTACAATTATGAATATAAATTTGTGGATGAAAATTAAGAAATATGGTAAAAGGAGAAAATTGTGTCATACCATCTATTTATGGCACCATTTATTATATCTATTTATGTTAACAGAAAACTACCTTCCTAAAATTCATGAGACCACACCCTATATTACTTTATAAGTATTTATTTATTATCAGGTGGGAGATAATAATTAATTTTATTATATTGCTTTAAAAATATGTCGCAATACTTCAACTGATAAGACAAAAATTTCATTTTATAAATAAATAAAAAATAAATTTTTATCTACTCATTGCAAAAGAAAATATTAGAGTGTACATTTTTATTTATTACAAGAACAAGAATCTAGCGTGTAACACTAAGTAATACTGTATTCTCTTCTTGCAATTTACATAGTTATTGATGCAGGTGTTCTGGGATTTGGATAGAAAAGAAAAATTTAGGTTGAGATATGAATATTATAAATATTATTATTATATGAGAATATAAGCCCAGCAAGAGGAGTATACACTGTACAATTTAGAATGAAAGTATGGTAGGCGAGAAAAAGTGACGATGTGAGAATGATGGCCCCGTTGAACGCTGATGTATGTTCGTATATTTAGTATACTAGCTATAAATTTTGTCAATTACAATTTTGAAAACTGGAGTAACTGAAAGTTGTGTGAGTGTTTCCAACTAAGAAAATTTTTTTCTTTGTTGAACTAACAATCTTTGCATTGAAAAATTCATGTCTTCCACTCTTCCACGTGACAATGGTAAATCAAAGAGTGCTCGAAGTAAAGTGATTCTCACACTGCTGAGTATCAGATCCGTTTTAAATGATGATTTAAGAAGGAGTTAAACTCTGGCAAATCAGATTTGGCTATTGCATTTGTACTTTTAATCATATAATTAGCACATTTTTCTGGGACACTAGACTCCCAGGCGGAGGTCCCGGGTCCGAGTTCAGCGGTACTGCCTTTAGATTCTTTCTTCCTAGAAGCCTCTACATTTCACTGCCCGGTAATGGATAGTGTTGTCTATAACGAGAGTACACTGACCGGAGGCCGACAGTGCCTCCACGGTCATTGGGTGCCAACGACCATAAATGTTGACGCGCCTTAAATAAATTAAAAAAAAAAAAAAAAAATGTGAGAAGCGTGATCTGGCCAGTCCCCCCACAACTCCTTCAAAATGAATTTTCTGGCAAAAATAAAAATAAAAGCGATGCGTCTCCCATTAATTGCTCGTTCCCCTAACTTAAATTCCAACAGGGCGCATTTGTGGGTTATGCTTGGAAGACGGATAAGAGATCGAAGTGTCCTTCTTAGGGCGCTTCAGGAGCTAGAAAGGGCACTTCACAAGACGAATAGGCTCTAATCTCACAAAACGAAATTTCCCGCTTGATTCAGAGCATGCCGAGTCGCCTAGAAGCTGTAAAAAAAGCCAAGAGAAGGTAATACTCAGTATTAGCACCTTGCCACTAAAAAATTAATGAAATATTTAAAAAAAAAACAGGTAAATAATATTTTCCAGAATCACTTTCTTTTAATTGATTATTTTAAATTTTTTATAAGTTTTTTTTTTTATAATTGGGGAATGCTGGACCCCTCTGCCGCAAGTGTGGCAGAGAGAATGAAACTCCGGCCCATGTTCTTGGGCATTGTCCAAATAGTATGCTCCTTGTGACGCGGCGCCATCACCGAGTTAAGCACACATTAATGGACCTGTTAAGTGAAAAAGGTTTTACCTGCCACGAAGAAGTATATGGTGTCGATACTGACGGTGCTTCTAGGTACGCCGATATTATTACCTTTGCCGAGAGTGGGAAATCAGCAATGATCCTAGATCCCACAATTCGTTATGAGACGAATGTCTGTGATCAGGCAAGTAAGATGGACTTGGAGAATAAAAGCCATAGATGAAAAGTGCATTCCTTATTATAAAGAAAAATTTTGGGAGAGTAATATGGCGGATAGGGATTACACTGTTCATGGCCTTTGGTTTGGGGCAAGAGGTACTATCCCGCAGACAACTCGAGGATTTTTGGACGAGGTCGGTGTTGACCCATCTAAATTGACAAGCCCAGTAGAGACAATTATTATAGACTCAGTAGGCATCATACACAATCATATATGTAGTAATTAATTTTTTTGTTTTTTCTTTTTTCTCTCCGGCTGTTCCTTCCTGACTTTTGATATTTTATGTTCCCGTATCAAAAAATTGTTTTATTTACATTGCTCGTTGCGACACGCTTGCATTATGCTTGCTTTCTTTATTTTTTATTTCTATTATGTATGTACTGTTGACTTGGGATAGTTCAGAATGCTGTGTTTTTGCACCTCAACAAAGTTGAGCAGCTCCTTTTTGTTGTAAGTCCATTCAATAAAATGTTTTCTCTTCTCTCATATTTTTTTGTTTTATTTTGAAAATCAATTAACCTACGAAGATTAAAATTATAAAAAAAAAACTGAAAACAATACATAGAAATGGTAATTTTACAAGTGGCTAGACTTTTTCATCGGTGAGTGTATTATATATAGCATGAGCAAAATATATCAATATTTTTTTCTGATTCACTTGCTTTTATTTAATTATTTTAAATTTTCTATATAATCCTATATATTTGTTTTATTTTGAAAATCAGTTAACCATTAAAACGTTATGAACGATAAAAAATAGTCCATTTATTCTAAAAATGGTAATATTAATCACCAAAACAAATAATTGGTGAAAACAGACTGAACAATATTATATTATTTATTGAATGTAATTTTTTAAGTGGCCAGAATTTTTTTTTGCTGGTGAGTGAATTATGTTCATCAAAGGACAAAAACATACATTCTATTGCTAAAAATCTGGTATGAAACAACAAACACAACTTTCTCTAACTCTAATTTTCCAAAACTGTAATTGACAAATTTTATAGTATGGGTACCAAAAATTTGATGAAATTAATTGGAGTTCGTCGAAAAATTAAAAAAAAAAAAAAAATGTTCGTAAAAGCACACTTCCGGTTTATTAATTTTTTTTTTTGGAAACTCGCAATTTTGGCCATCTATTTATTTCTAATTAATTTTGTTTGGATGGTCAGAATTGTATAATCAACTATAATAGCACTTTATAATAAAACATAACCCCAACCCTCCCCCAAAAAAGTCCCCTTAAATGATTTCACTAGGAGAAATATTTCAAATAAAAGTTGTAGCTCTTTATATGTGTAGTTCACATTCCTCGTTTAACGAAAATCATTGGAGCCATTTTCGAGATAATACTTTTCAGTAAATACGCACTTCCGGTGTGATCCGATTTTTTTCAAACTCGGAATTTCAACAACACATTTACTTCTAATTAATATTATTTAAATGACAGAATTGTATAGTAAACTGAAATAGCACTTTAGAGGAAAACCTAACCGCACCCGAACCCTACCCAAAAGTGAGTGCCCTTATATGAATTTTTCCAGAGAAATGTTTTAAATAAAAGTTGTAGTAGATCTTTGTATGTGTAGTTGTTATAACAAGTTTGAAGAAAATCGTCGGAGCCATTTTTTAGAAAAACACAAGAAAGAAAAAAAAAAAACATTAAGTAAAGTGATACTTCCAGTTGACGAATTTTGTCAGATAATGTACTGTCAGTTCCCATGGTGATACCCTAAACGGAATATCAAGTTTCTTGCGGTTTTTCGTTTTTGAGCTGTGCTGTTCTGTGCTAAGAGCACAGACACACCACATGTCATTTGCTAAAAACCACTTTTTTGGACTCAGGGGGGAGCTTACTTAAAACGGATATTTCCGGTGAAAACTTGATATCGAAAATTTGACACGATTACAATACTTCCTCTTACTAGGAATAAGAGGAAGTAAAAATATATTTCCTTGAACCTAGGAAACTTAAAAAAAAAACATTATTTCCGATGAAAATGCAATTTGGAAAATTTGACACGATTACCTTGACAGAAAAAGAGAAAGTAAAGGATGTTACAAAATTACGACTGATAATTACTTTTTATTATACAAAAATAGAATTTTAAAACTTCCGGGAAATGAAAAAGATTAATTTATTAACGTTTTGAATGTTTTAGTTCCTTGAACATAAAGTGAAATGTTTATAAGGAAAATTATGTTATCATTTCCTTGCTATACACATCGATATTGTGTAGTGGCAATTAGAATGTATAAGTTAGTGATAGTTTTTAGATGGAATGTAAATAATGTTAATAATGGCGTTTCTTCCTACTTTGTTAATACAATATTTAATTATAGTTTACCAACTGTGAGGAAAAAAAACAAGAATTATATAACAAGAATTATAACAATTCAAAATGCAAACGAATTTGGCAAACAGGAAGTACTTGCGACTTATGTTGAGTTCATACCGGAAATACATGTTTCCAGCATTTAGAGTTTATTAAAAACTAAGAAGATGTGAAGTATTCTCAAGGAGTTAGCACGATCTTTGGTGTTTAAGTTGCATTAGAGTCATACATATTTGCTACTTTTATCTCATCGGTTGTTACGTAAGTTTTCATTAGATAATTCATATTAAAATTATGTACAATTCCTTGCTACTTGTAATCTAAATTAAAAAGATTTTTTTTTAAACCCAAAAACAGATTTTGAAGTTGATCCGCAGCAATATAAACTACCCTAGCATAATATATAATATATACCTGTTAAATTAGATAGACAAACGGGAAGGCAAGCCTCGATCCACCGCGACGTACACTAGGGAGGTCTATTCTAGATTCCCTGTAGTTATAGCACATCCCTCAGCTTTGCCCTCTTATACCTGTTGATTTTCATTGAATACTTTGTTCGCATGCTATATAGTATTGTCTTCTTGTGTAGTTACCGCCTATCATTTCTTCATTCTTCATGTCGTAACCATTTAATAATAAAATGATTCTACTGAATTGAATTTTCTCAAAAGTGGAAGTGTTTTCCATCTCTTTTGGCAGCTGACAAGAAATTATGTGTCAAAATTCCTCAACGGAAAGTACCACTTTATTTTTTTGTTGTTGTAGAAGGGTGGAGTTATGTTTTTTTTTATTAAGTGCTAATTTCAGTTTATTAAACAATTCTACTATCTAAATAATATTAATTAGAATTAAGTATGATGCCAAAATACAGAGAATTTAAATAAAATTGGTTTACCGGAAGTGTTTTTTTTTTAACTGAAGTTTATTCCTGTGTTTTGCGTTATTTTCCATAAAAACCCCTGACGAATTTCTTTAAATTTGATATATAAACTATGAATATCACTTTTGTTTAAAACTTTTTCCTGAGAAAGTCCATTTATAGAAGTTTAGGGGGTGAGAGGAGAAGGTTATGCTTTCCTCGCACAGGTTATTTTGTTAAATTTGGATTTTCCCATTGATATATAATTGAAGACTAGTAAAACAAACATTCAGTAAAAATTGTACGTGTGAGAAAAAAAAAAATTCAATTATAACACGATAAACTGCAAAAGCTGCACGTTTGAGTGTGTAACAATAACATTAGATAAATTTATTCTGACGATGGATGAAAAACCGAAACCGGCACATATTTAAATACCATGAATCTGAAGTTCATACATGTATTTTTACCATAATTACAATTTAATGCAACAGTTTGGGAATAGATATATATATAATTTGATTAATGAATCAGAACTATTCTATTATTAAAGGCTGTGTTCTTTTAGGAAATAAAAAAAAAAAATAATAATAATAATAACTCGGAAGAGGCGTGGTCAACTGTTGCATTACCCGACATCCTGTGCGGATGGATGGATGAATGCACACAGAATTTCTAAACAGATCCTATAAAATGATACAAATGCGTAAATTATACTTATTGATTTAAAATGTAAAAAATCTGGTGTGAAACACTCACACAACTTTCTCTTACTCCAGTTCTCAAAATTATAATTGACAAATTTCATAGTTTGTGTACCAAATTTGAATGAATTTCGTCGAAAACTGAAAAAACTGTTCAGTAAAAGCGCACTTCCGGTTTACTAATTTTCTTGAAACTGAATTTCAGCCATCTATTTATTTCTAATTAATTATGTTTGGATGATAGAATTGTATAATCAACTATGATAGCACTTTAGAGAAAAACATAACCCCACCCCTCCCCTAAAAGTGCCCTTAAAAGAATTTTCCCAAAGAAATGTTTTAAATAAAAGATGTAGATCTTTGCATGTTTAATTTATATATGAAGTTTCAAAAAAATCGTCGAAGCCATTTTTGAGAAAATTGCGAAAAAGAGAATAAATCATTTAATAAAGTGGTAAAGTAAACGCACTTCCGGTTATCCAATTTTTTTCGAACTCGGAATTTCAACAACATATTTAATTCTAATTAACATTATTTAGATGACAGAATTGTCTAATAAACTGAAATAGCACTTTACATGGAAACCTAACTCCACCCCTCCCCCAAAAGTGCCCTTCATTGCATTTTCCCGGAGAAATGTTTCAAATAAAAGTTGTAGCTCTTTGAATATGTGGTTGATATTTCAAGTTTAAAGAAAATCGTCGGAGCCATTTTTGAGAAAATCGCAAAAAAGTAAAAAATCCAACTAGTAAAGTGGTACTTCCGGTTGAGGAATTTTGACAGATAACGTAGTGTCAGATCCCATGGTGATACCTAAACGGAATATCAAGTTTCAACTTTCTACGGTTTTTCGTTTTTGAGCTATGCTGTTCACATACATACTACATAACATACACACAACACCACCATTTGCTAAAAACCACTTTTTTGGACTCAGGGGACCTCAAAACGGATATTTCCGGTGAAAACTCGATATCGAAAATTTAACACGATTACAATACTTCCTCTTACTTGGAGTAAGAGAAAGTAAAAAATGAAAAACTGGACAGAGAACACGAAAAAATAAATTTTAATCATTACGGTAACATTATAATGGTAAAATTATTTACTAGAAGGTACATAAATAGATAAATAAATATATATTTTCTCTTGAAATATGGGATTGCATAAGCTATATTATATACTTGGGCGGGTCTGCAATAGTGGGTATGAGTCTGAACTTGTTACTGGGAGATCTTCAGTACGAATCTCGCGTAGGTTTTCCAAGAAAACTCTTGGAAAAATACAATATCTTGAACCGTTTATGGGAGCAATATGGTCTTGCCCCACAGCTAGGATTGAGGTTATTCTAAATATCACATCTCTTCATGTTGAGGTTGAACGAGTGGCAAAGAGAGCTATCCTCAGAATACCTCACGGTAGTGGTGAGTGTAGCAAGGGAAGGTTGTATTGGCACAAGGTTATCCTTATCTGGCAACTCCTCCTTTTGGAACTCCCCTCAATGCGTAACACTCTAATAATAGAATTTCAGCCTTCTTCAGCGCGTAGGTACCGCAACATTTACAGCCCGTAACTAATTAATAAAACATTCTAAACTAATGTCTTTGGTCTATATATCGATCTCGCATATGTGTAACTATCGATTATTATCGACTAATCTTAATGAATGATTGAGTCCAATAAAGTTACTATTGGTTATGATATTGTACTTTTATAAATATACTCTCACCTTTCTAGCATGCCAGCTGTATAATTTTACCGGTTTTGGGACAGAAAGTTACTCCTCCCACTCCTTAACCACGGTCCGGAAGTTTTTTTGTCCCCCTCTCTTATAGACGAAGAGATGCTAAACTAATTTTTTCCCCCCTAAGTCAGCAAAATTAAACCTATAACCTCGAAGTCGATCACTCTAACCACTAAACTAACGTGAACCCTGGATAAGTTTCTAGATATAGATTTCATCAGGTCTTTAAACCAATGAACAAACATACATAAAAGTACAGATGAACAGGCAGATAACATACATAAAAGTATAGATGAACAGACGGATGACGTAATTAAGTAGTTATAATATGAAAGTTCATACATGTTGAGACGCTGTTTAGGAAGAAAATGTTGTAGATTGAGTCAGCATGATGAGAGGATGAATAATCGCGTAAATCATTATCAAAAAAGTTTGCATAAAAAATCTTGGTAACTCATTCGGATGAACTCCTCAGTTTAATAAAATTCAGCAAGTTATAATTTTTTATGTTTTTTTCATTTACTTTAATAACTTATTATATTGGGGCACTCTTAAACTGATGATTCTATTTAATGATGAATATATCGACTGCTTAGAAAAAAAAAAAAAAAAACATCAACAAAACGTCGTAAGACCGGCTAGACTAGCAGGTCTGAGAATTGGGTTCGCTTTATAGTGGACAGATTTGCCTCAGAGATGATGTAAAGAGTATATTTTTTATTCATTAGCAATTGCTATAAAGCCGTAAATAAACTATGATAGATAAAAGGATAGATAAAATCTACCTAGAGACCAACATCTTAATTTGAAATGCAAACTCCAGAGCACGCTAAATGTTCCAGAGCTCACCATAAAAAATTCAGATTTCACAATTTTCTCGAAAACGTATCCAACGTTTATCTTTAAACATTGTATATATACTAAACCCTGAACATCACACTTCTGTCTAATATGGATAAAATCAAAGTATGAGGAAATTGCGTTCACTGGAAGTTTAGAAATACAGGAAGAGAAAGTTATATTACTATCGTTCTATAGCTTGAAAATTTTGAAATAAAACTTAACCCAATTTCAGTACTTGAGGGCATAACTATTATGAAACAAATATTATTGGATTAGATGAAAATGCATAGAAACAAAAACAAAAAACCTGGTTTGAAACACTCACACAACTTTCTCTTATACCAAATTTACAAATTCTCTTTAACATTGCAACGTTTACAATATTTAGTTGAGCTGATCATAAAAAAATGGTGATAGTAGTTATACTTGTAACACCTGAGCCGTGTATGGGAATGTCTTCTGTAACTAAAATCAACATAAAATTGTGGTTTAAATTTAAACCTAACCGACAAAATCTCATAACCTCATAAAAATCATTTTTTTTTTTCAGAAAAATGTTTCAAATAAAAATGATACGTCTAAGCAGGAAGCGGTATCCAGGAAGCATTCCAGGTTTAAGGATATCGCTATAGTCGTTTTCGAGAAAATTCCAAAAGCTACAGAAATCTATTCTGTAAAATGGCAGTTCCGCTTTTCTTCAAATTTGGTATGGTAGAACCATAGACTGTATTGAAGTGACATTTTAGTGGAAAGCATAATGATAACGTTCCTTCAGAATTCTAAAAAAAATCAATTTTTCGAGGAAAATATACCAAATAAAAGTGATAGGTATTTTAGAATATGTGGATGGATCCGCAATGCTGGATAACGTCTGGTATTTGTGCGCAGATAAAGAAGGAGGATAAAGCAGGAGTATAAAGAAAACTGTTGAAACTTATTTCGAGAAAATCGAGAAAAACTATAAAAAAAAATCGTTAAAGTCGCACTTCTAGTTGCGAACTCAGAGAACCTCAAAACATGTACTTCCAATGACTCAATTAGGTAAATTTAACCCGATACTTTGCAATACTTCTTCTTTTTACTAGGTGTAAGAGAAAGTAAACAAGAGCTTAATAAAGAGCTAAAAATCAACTAGCATAAACAACCAATTTAATTTTTTTCTTACTTCTAATAAAAGTAAGTTTGCGAAATTGAGTTTTCACTGAAATACCTATTTTGAGATGTCTGAATAAGAAAAAAATGTTTTTGGCAAATGGTCTTTGCGTGTAGTTTTTAAGAAATTCAAACAGAAAAATTGTTGACCCTGAATAAGGCAATAAATTTGCCGAAACGTCCGTGTAAATTTGAAAAAAAAAAGAGTTTTTTTGTGACTGAACCTCAACATCCTTTTTACCTCATAAAATACAGCTTTTTTAATGAACGTCGAAACATTAAATTAATAATATTACACAGCATTATTAACTTTCAATAGGTTAACTCCTACTGGCAAACAGGCGCCAAATGTTTTCAGTTTAACATTTGCAACCAGATGATCAAAGTTATAATCATTTTTAAATTATATATATATTTTTATTTAATAAATTACCTATTTAACAAGTATAATAAGATTCTTATTAATAAACGAACTATCAAAGTAAAATTTTACTTACAGCACATGCTAAATTGAAGACAAATAGGGCAAATTTGACAGTACACTCACAAAAACCCATCGCTTTTTTGATTCACAACAAACAAACAATAATAATTTAAAAAATTATATAAAAAATAATGTCCTTGGACCGCTAATTTAAAGTAGGCAGACTTTGTACACTGTCTCACAAAGTAACTGACGGTTTTATTGACTACACTAAATTGACGGTTGACTCTGAACCAAACGAATTTAACTCCCACCTTGACCAGAGAACGTGGAGGGGAATAATAACAAGAGAAGGGATATTTACACTGTCATGCAAAGTAAAATTCTAAGATCAGGTGGGCGTGTTTTGTTATAAGTAATAGTTTTAAAAATAAAATTATTACATAATGCTATTTTATGATGGTTCATGGGCGTTTTTTTTATTTGGACTATTGGTGTTCCTATTAGAATATAGTAAACGTAATATGGAAGATTACGTTTTAAATGTGGGGTACTTTTAACCTTTTATACCAGGGCATAGCATCAACCGACCAGTTGCATTACCTAATACGAAATAGATCAAGGTTGGCCATTATTATAAATTAAAGTCTTCAAAACACGCCATATTCGTTTTTACATAAACAATGTAATCAATAAATACAATTATTTCTCAAAGAAAGTTAATAGAATATAATAATAGTTAAGAGAATATTGTAATCAATTTGTGTTGTTTAATAGTTCTTTCTAATAGACTGGATTATTAGTAGTATTTTTCAATTTTTTTTTCTCTTCTATTGTATGTTTCCATTATACGGGATCCGCTAGCTAATTTTTGAAAAAAGTTCTTTACAAAAGGGTATGTAACATATGTAGGCTGTTATTTTATTAGTGGGCGAAGTTTTTAGGGGAACTTTCAAACATTATTGCAGTTTTAATTTTCAATATTAGTCCTAAGGAAAAACTCAGGTGTATACTTGAATATAATACTTTCAAATATTAAATCATTTCTCTTATTAAATTTTTTTGAAAGTATGCTCGACGAATTTTTATGGCTATCAGACCCTTGCTGTGCACTGTTAGCTTTGGGCAGTGTTCTTAGACAACACTGTTCATCACTATAGAATCCAGCGAAGTCCAATGAACCATTGGCAGCACGCTAAAAATGAACTAATCCCTATTCTCTATATTTCTGTTAAGGACAAATAAATAAAATTTGGAAAGTATAAAGAAAATTAATCAGTTTCATAATAATAAAAGTAAAAGAGAATAGTTTTTGAGTTAATCTATTCACAAACCATTTTCTACCTCAATGTGAAATGTCATAAACAAGATGTCAAGACAAGAATTTGTTGACATTTTGTACAATATTTGGTTGGTTGAATAGACGATTTTCTGAAATCTAATACTTCTCGGTTACGTCAGCGTTTACTAATCAGATAACAAAAAATAAAGTAGGTTGTTTACAAACAACTTAAAACAAAATTCTGGAAAGCTGACAACACAGATGTCTGGATCATAATCTTTTTAAACAAAAACTTAACACGCAGTTTCTAAAACATACACAGATAAGCAACTTTAAATACTCTATATCAATATTTATAAAAAGAAACTTATTTTCAAATACTTTTTATGTGGTTAAATGATTGCATCTATTCTCTTAACTCAAAATGATAACAGTTTATAACAAACAAAAAAAAATCTAATGTGAAACAGTCACACAACTGTCTCTTACTCCAGTTCTCAAAATTATAATTGACAAATTTAATGAAGTTCGTCGAAAAATTGTTCAGTAAAAAGAAACTTCCGGTTTACTAATTTTCTTGAAACTCGCAATTTCGGCCATTTATTTATTTCTAATTAATTTTGTTTGGATGATAGAATTGTATAATCAACTAACAGCACATTAGAGAAAAAGTGCCCTTAAATGAATGCCCAGAGAAATGTTTTAAATAGAAGTTGTAAATCTTTGTTTGTTTAGTTTATATAGTTTCAAGAAAATCGTCGGAGACATTTTTGAGAAAATTCGAAAAAATGAAAAAAATCATTTAGTAAAGTGGTAATGTAAACGCACTTCCAGTTACCAGATTTTTTGGAAACTCGGAATTTCACCAACATATTTAATTATAATTAACATTATTTAGATGACAGAATTGTCTAATAAACTGATATAGCACTTTAGATTGAAACCTAACCCCAACCCTCCCCCAAAAGTGCCCTTTAGTGCATTTTCCCGGAGAAATGTTTCAAAGAAAAGTTGTAGCTCTTTGTATGTGTGGTAGATATTAATAGTTTAAAGAAAATCGTCGGAGCCATTTTTGAGAAAATCGCAAAAAAGTAAAAAATTCAACTAGTAAAGTGGTACTTCCTGTTGAGGAATTTTGACACATAACGTAGTGTCAGATCCCACGGTGATACCTAAACGGAATATCAAGTTTCAACTTTCTACGGTTTTCCGTTTTTGAGCTATGCTGTTCACATCATACACACACACACACAGACCATTTGCTAAAAACCACTTTTTTGGACTCAGGGGACCTCAAAACGGATATTTCCGGTGGAAACTCGAAATCGAAAATTTGACACGATTACAATATTTCCTCTTACTAGGAGTAAGAGAAAGTAAAAATCTAGTGTGAAACACTCACACAACTTTTCTTACTCCAGTTCTCAAAATTATAACTGACAAATTTAATGAAATTCGTCGAAAAACTGTTCAGTAAAAACACACTTCCGGTTTACTAATTTTCTTGAAAATCGGAATTTCAGCCATTTATTTATTTCTAATTAATTTTGTTTGGATGATAGGATTGTATAATCAACTAACAGCACATTAGAGATAAACATAACCCCATCCCTCCTCCAAAAGTGCCCTTAAATGAATTTTCCCAGAGAAATGTTTTAAATGAATTTGTAGATCTTTGTTTGTTTAGTTTATATACGAAGTTTCAAGAAAATCGTCGGAGACATTTTTGAGAAAATCGCGAAAAAGTGAAAAAATCATTTAGTAAAGTGGTAATGTAAACGCACTTCCAGTTACTCGATTTTTTGGAAACTCGGAATTTCACCAACATATTTAATTCTAATTAACATTATTCAGATGATAGAATTGTCTAATAAACTGAAATAGCACTTTAGATATAAACCTAACCCCACCTCTCCCCCAGAAGTGCCCTTAAATGAATTTTCCCGGGGTAATGTTTCAAATAAAAGTTGTAGCTGTTAGTATATGTATTGATATAACAAATTTGAAGATAATCGTTAGAGCCATTTTTGAGAAAAACGTAAAAAAACCAACTAGTTAAGTGGTACTTCCGGTTGAGGAATTTTGACAGATGACCCACTGTGATAACTAAATGGAATATCAAGTTTAAAACTTTCTATGATTTTTCGTTTTTGAGCTATGCTGTTCACAATACACACACACACACACACACACAGACCATTTGCTAAAAACCACTTTTTTTGACTCAAGGGACCTCAAAACGGATACTTCCGGTGAAAACTCAATATCGAAAATTTGACACGATTACAATACTTCCCTCTTTCTAGGAGTAAGCGAAAGTAAAAACATTAATTATATAATGTATTTAAACTAATCTTATTTATTATTACGTAAATCATATTATCCTATCTCCTACCTACCCCTTAGCGCTACGGCCCTACAAGAGCCTGGGCCTCCTCCACAATCCTACTCCACTCTTCTCTTTCCTGGGCGTGTTTTCTCCATCTTCCTACTCCCATTCTCTTCAATAATTCTTCCACATCTCCCAGCAACTCAATTGGGGACGTCCTTTTCTACGGCTACCTCCCGGTTTCCCTTCCAACAGCGTTTTTGGAATCCTGCCTTCGGACATTCGTTCCACATGCCCCAGCCATCTCAGCTGGTTTTTCCTCACAAAGGCTACCAAGTCTGGTTCATTATATATTTGACGGAGCTCAGCGTTCTTTCTTATCCTCCAGCTCCCATTTTCACAGACAGGTCCATATATTCTTCTGAAAATGTCGCCAGTGTTCGTGATTTGAGATGTCCTTTAACTCGCCTAGATCGTATACCAAAATCCGTCCAGCTTTTCTTTGTGTTCGGTTATGAGACAATAATTGATTTTATAGGGTAGGGCCGTCAACCCTACGCCCATCCCCAATCTTGGAGGGCCAGGATTTTCTGTTAGGGTTTACTCCCTTAGCCTTAGAAATATTATTAGGCAATTTAGGGAATTTATGGTTTTAGGGAATTTAGGGAACGAGAAAGGAAGAGATAACAGGGAAGGATGGGAGAGAATGGACTGGGATTAGGTCAGCGGGCAGCTGTCCCTTTAGTCGCCTTTTACGAAAGCGGTAAATACTGTGGACCAATTCTTACCCCGGATCCACAGGGGTAAAATCATATTATACTTGAATAAAATACAACATCTTGTCTATCCATTTCGAATTTTTGCCCCAATAAGCGTTTTATATAATTTCATGCCATTAGGCACTTTTCAAATCATTAGGGGCTAAATTTAAATTTAGAGCTCACAGAAACACTTCTCTGCTGGAGCTTATGAGTAAAAATTTGAGCTACTATTTGTTTGGTAACTCAGGTAGTGCGATTTTATTAAAGGGCTATGAGGGTGTAATGGAATCAGATATTGGACGTTCTGATCCCACCGCTGCCACCAGATGTAATGGAATCGTTTATTGTGTGATTCCTGGAGTAACAGATGTCTTGAAGAGGGCGGAAGTTAGTTGAGAGATTTTGGGAAGTTAGTGCTCGAATAATTAAACGTTATATAAAAATAAACTATATTTTAACAATAATTTAAACGTGATAAATGGTAACTAATAATTATAATAAAATACTTAATAATAAATAGAAGATAAATAGCTGATAATTTAGAATGGTTAAAATAACGAACTAAAGTGCACAACTACGAGAATGATAAGTTGAATATAACTGTGAATTGCCGCTCGTGTATAGTTTAGTTTGGTCGTAGATGATATAATAATCCCCGTCGTATATCATAGGGTTTTTATATACTGTTGTTCACACTCACACCAAGATATCTGTCTTAGTGTGCGGCCTTGTGCAACCTTCGTAGTTTTCTGACCTTTTTTAGTGGCCATAGTTATCGCGGTGCCTGCCTTTTTGATGTGAGAATTGATGAAAAGGCTTTGTGTTTGTTTGGTTGACCGCGGCTGTCGGCGGCCAACAGTGTTACTGTTTTCACCCTTTGTTGATTATTTCTTTGGCGTATTTTGCCGATGTCAATGACTTTGCCATGTCATTACAAGGGCTATGACAGACTAGGCTTCCTGGGTCGCGCGACCCAATCATCAAGACAGTTTACAATTGGGCGTTCACACTGGAAGGCGCCACTGTACAGGTGGCGCGACCCGGTCGACCATCGGCGACTCAACCCGCGACCCAGTGGTGGTGCCACCCAGTGTGCTGTGGATTTCTAATCAGTCTGTCACACGTGATCGTAGGAAGCGGATACAGCTATGGAAATGCTTGATGTGAAAGACTTTATAATTGAAATCCAACAGTGCCCTGTTATATGAGGACGTTTAGTACAGTGAGCACTTGGGAAGAAATTGTGAATTGAAAAATTTATCAGGATGTTGTCTGCGCTGAGGATACAATGAATAGAAGAAACTAGTTTCCTTGATCGCTCTTAATATGGGGTTAACCCAAAACCGTTTATTTTTATTTTTTTTCCCGGTTACTTAGGTGAAGGTAGGCTACAACTGCTAACTCTTCGACTACCATTATTCAACTGGCCTTGGAGAGAGAGCCTTGGAGCCATGGGCGTCGCTTCCTAGGTCGCCAATCAAGTGGCATCAAAATAAGTGGCGCAACCCAGGAAGCCTCGTCTGTCAAATGTTACAAACGTGCGTAAAAATTGTCAAAATTGAATCAACACCGAAAATCAAGTTTTCATTCCCCCTTTTTTAAGAATGTCGTCATTCTCTTAGAGTGTGTGTGTAATAACATTGAACAAAACATTTCAAACATGAAAAATTGTTCAGAAAGTTCAAGCCTTCATATTCACAATTTGGGCACCATTGCAACTGACACGAAGATTTCAAACAAAATCTAACCGACCCGATCGTGTGACTTTAGTGAATGTTTTCTTTTTCCTTTAGTTTTTCGCGATTTTCCGCTCCAATGATTTCTCTTTAAACTTCGTATATTATCTACACACATAAATGCCTATCACTTTTATTTAAAAATATTTGTCTGGAAAAATTAATTTTTTATTTTTAGGTGTACTAAGAGAGATGCAAATTTAAGCTTTCCTCTAAAGTACTACATAAGTATCATGTATGGTTGTACCACTTAGAAAATTTAAAGGAGAAAAAAACTGTGTTACAATAACAAATCTACTTGGTAGGAAACTCATGAGTGTATAGATAAAATTGTATTATAATGAAAAACAGAAAAATGTGTTAATTATATGATTAAAAGTAAACAAATATTCATCATTTCAAATGTAATATAGCCAATAACTGATTTGTAAGAGTTTAACTCATTCAAAGAGCTTATATCATCATTTAAAACGGATCTGATACTCAGCAATATGATGATGAATCACTTTACTTCGAGCACTCTCTGATTTACCGTTATCACGAATTTATTTCGTCAGTTTTGTAGAAGATTTGAATTTTTCAATACAAAGATTATTAGTTCAACAAAGAAAAAATAAAATAAACAGTTTAGGTACCACCATGGTATCCCTATCTGTATATTACCTAAATTTACTATTAAGCCATATACGTATTAGATTTAGTGAGATTATGTTCAGGTACAACATAATTAATTTACTTCCAAGAAATTCACCATTTCTTCAAGTTTTTGGAACTGCAGACATTCGTTCCGCTGTCGATTATTTTGGCGGCTTCCTCCATAAATTTGTTCACCGCCACAATGGCATTTTGATGTTGATTTTCCTGCAACACAATCTCCATCGTTTTGGTGGCGAATTTCCATCTTTTGTCTATCGGTACCCGCTGGATGTCCTATAATAATGTTTCGTCAATATTATTGATATTACAGCTAAAATAATATTAATAATATTGGTAAACTAAATTACCTGTAATGGATGGATGCGCATGATTATATAATGTGATCGATCCATCCATAACCTCCGAAGCTTGACATATACACTGTCGCCCTGGTAAGATAGATAGATAGATAGATAGGTAATAATATTTTATTTTTAGAAGGATTACAATACAAAAAAATAAATGAATAAGTATTTAACAGCAATGGAATAGATCCGTCTGCTGGAGGTCGGTAATCTGCAAACAAAATGAATGAAACCACACAAGGAGGAGGTTGAATGATTTTCGGAACCTCTTTTGGAATAATTCAAGATTGAAAGCTTCAATAAAGCTTCCAAGCTTAAAATTTCCTTTCGTGGATAAGATATGGTGGACAATGACGCGTCCACGCAATCCACGAATGGTTTGATATATGAGGTGTCCGTTTCCTCCTCCATAGTACTGTACGCATTCCCAAGCATTTCAGGAATGTCTTCCATATTGCAGATGTCTGACTGATGGACAGATCAGACAGATGGACGTCTCCTGTAACACATCTGGGATATGTATCAATTTCTCAGAAATAATTCTGTCTCCAATAAACTCCACAGACTGAAAAGACCTCGCTTCATCATCTCCACTCGAGGACCTTTCACTGGAGGTGCGTCGTGATCGTCTTCGGACTTGAAGGATCTGACAGCAAGTTAAGTGTCAAAATTCGTCGGCAGCAAGTTAAGTGTCAAAATTCATCGACCGGAAGTACCACTTTATTAGTTTGTTTTTTTTTGTTACTTTTTTACGTTTTTCTCAATAATGGCTCTAACGATTTCCTTCAAATTTGGTATATTAACTACACATACAAAGAGCTACAACTTTTATTTGAAACATTTTTCTGGAAAAATTCATTTAAGGATAGTTATGGGGGACGGGGTGGGGTTAGATTTTCATCTAAAGTGCTATTTCAGTTTATTAGACAATTCTATCATCTAAATAATGTTAATTAGAATTGAATGTGTTGTTGAAATTCCGAATTTGACAAAAAAAATTGGATAACCGGAAGTGCGTTTACCACTTTACTATAAGTGATTTTTTTTTTTAACTTTTTCGCAATTTTCTCAAAAATGGCTCCAGCAATTTTCTTGTAACTTCCTATATAAACTAAACATACAAAGATCTAAAACTTTTATTTAAAACATTTCTCTGGGAAAATTCATTTAAGGGCACTTTTAGGGGAGCGGGGGGGGGGCTATGTTTTTCTTTTAAAGTGCTATCATATAGTTAATTATACAATTCTATCATCCAAACAAAATTAATTAGAAATAAATAGATGGCTGAAATTCGGAGTTTCAAGGAAATTAATTAACCGGAAGTGCGCTTTTACTGAACAGTTTTATCAGTTTTCGTCGAATTTCATTAAATTTTGTTCACTAATTATAACATTTGTCAATTATAATTTTGAAAACTGGAGTAAGAGAAAGTTGTGTGAGTGTTTCACACCAGATTTTTTTTTTTTTTAAATTAGAAATTTAAGAGTTCACAGTCTAGGCTTATCCGTATAAGATTGATTATAAGAGTTATTTTTTTTTATGAAGTTATTATTGGTTACAAACTTTTGAAATAACCAATAAAATTTCTCACGTAATATCTGATAAGGATTGTCCTGATAAGACAATATTATAAAAATAAACATGATTTAATATTGTCTACAATATTTAACATTGCGGATAAAAATATCAGAGAAAACCGCCATTGTAATGCCATTAATACAATAAAAGTAATGTGGAATCCATTAGGATTAAGTTATTTTAATTTATAATATAATAGGGATACCGATAAAATATACCCTATTTGAATTGATCTTAATATAGATATTTGGGTGATGTCAAAATAAAATTATAAAGTTATTTTATAATTAAACAAATATTTATTATTGAGGCTGCCCGCAACGTGGGGGTCTTGTGCCCATCCTCCTAGTTACGCCATTGAATGTATCGCAATCATATTATCAACTTGCTCATAATATATTGTTTTGTTTGTTTATCTGACTATATTAGAATAAATTGTCAAAACTGTATTGAATAAGTTTTTTACTTTCAATTTACAATAGAGTTTTCACCGGAAGTACGTATTTTAGGGTTTCCTGAATACAAAAAAAGTTTTTAGCGAATGGTCTGTTTTTGTGTGTGTGTGTGTGTGTGTGTGTGTGTGTGTGTGTGTGTGTGTGTGTGTGTGTTTTAACAGAACAACTCAAAACGAAAAGTCACCGGAAGCGCAAACTTGGTATTCCGTTTAGATACTACCATCACACGAAGATTTAGGCCAAAATCCATCAACCGGAAGTGCGACTTAACTGAATGGTTTCCGACGATTTTCTTTAAACTTTGTATACTATCTACACGCATAAATAATTATCACTTTCATTTTAAATTATTATTATTATTATTTTGAAAATAACTTCTGGTTTTGAAGGGGGCCATATTGATCCAGTTGTTAATATGTTATCTAATTAGCTAGCATCTTTTCTTGTCATGATTTCCGCGCTGATATATTATAATGTGGTCCCAAGTCTGTTCAAGCAAGGTTACCTATACAAGGGCACAGTGTATTATCAGTTGAATTGAATTTATGCTTATCTGCTCGGTATTTTTCCGTGTCCACTTAAAAATTTGTGTAACGATACGGTCAACGGGCAAAAAGTTGTTTTGTTATGCATCCAATAATATGAGGGAAAACTCTTTCATTGCACTTTCATTAAAACTGCATTAGGCCAACATTCTGCCCATTGAGCATACATAGTTTGCATGCGCCTCAGAATAGGAAATAGGTAGGGAGCTAATTGCAACTTCCTTCGCCAGCCTATCTGCTCGCTCACTCGTTTCCCTTAAGTCTCCACTAAGCCTTGACCTGGAGAATACTTATTTTCCAGTCACTGCAAATAAAGCAACCATAGGCTATCTAATCATCACAGATATTTTCCTTGATAACCCTGCTTCTTTTTAGTGTCATCAACCGGTTTCGGACGTTCACTCATCATCAGGATGTTTATGTCAAAACATTGTGATAACATAGACTTGCACAGAGCAAGTTTAGTTAATACTGTAGTAGTTTTAAAAAATATTTTTGTTAGGACCTAACTAGATTAAGAGAAGATTCGTTGATACCTGAGTGGGAAAACACAAGTTCTTTTTGGTTTTTTAAAAGGCATATTGTTCCTTTTAAAAATGGAAACATCCGATAAGTGTAGACGTATAACTTAAATGACATTGTTTAAGGAGATTTACTTTGATTAATTAATTAGCCATACTATCTTACTATTTTATTTATTTATTTATAACAAATCGAAATAGGACACTGTTCAGCCGAGGAACCAGAACAACTATAGACTATCTAATATCATTCACCAGTGGTTTCCTGCCCACTTGGATTGTTATTACTTTCTCTTACTCCTAGTAAGACGAAGTATTGTAATCGTGTCAAATTTTCGATATCGAGTTTTCACCGGAAATATCCGTTTTGAGGTCCCCTGAGCCCCAAAATAGTGGTTTTTAGAAAAATGGTATGTGTGTGTGTATGTATGTGAATAGCTCAAACACGAAAAACCGTAGACAGTTGAAACTTGATATTACGTTTAGGTATCACCATGGGATCTGACGGTGCGTTATCTGTCGAAATTCCTCCACCGGAACAACACTTTACTAGTTGTTTTTTTTACGTTTTTGCGATTTTCTCAAAAATGGCTTCGACGATTTTCTTTAAAGGTATATCAACTACACATACAAACAACTACAACTTTTATTTGAAACATTTCTCCAGAAAAATTCATTCAAGGGCACTTCTGGGGGAGGGGTGGAGTTAAGTTTTTATCTTAACTGCTATTTTAGTTTATTAGACAATTCTGTTATCTAAATAGTATTAATTAAAATTAAATATGTTGTTGAAATTCCGAGTTTCTTTTAACATTTTATTAAATGATTTTTCCACTTTTTCGCGATTTCCTCAGAAATGGCTCCGACGATTTTCTTGAACTTCTTATAAAACTAAACATGCAAAGACATTTCTCATTACTTTCTTCATTTCTTAAAAACGTTTCTCTGGGAAAATTCATTTAAGGGTACTTTTATGGGTGGGATGGGGTTACAGCTTCCTCTAAAGTGGTATCATAGTTGATTATATAATTCTATCATCCAAACAAAATTAATTACAAATAAATAGATTGCCAAAATTCCAAGTTTTAAGAAAATTAGTACACCGGAAGTTTTCGACAAATTTCGTTATATTTAGTACACAAACTATATATCATTTGTCAATTATAATTTTGTGAACAGTAGTAAGAGAAAGTTGTGTGAGTGTTTCACACGAGATTTTTTTATGTTTAGCAGAGAGTTCTCACTATCTGAGCACACCCATCCTCTGAAGAACGTCTCTCAGATCGTTCATGAATTTGAACTAACCAAGTTAGAGCTTTTTAAATTGCGAACAATTCAGCCAAATTATTAGAATAGAAGTCAGTTAATTTAAATTTCTTTTGGTATACAATTGGCATATTTGTGTGTGTGTGTGTGTGTGTGAGTCAGCATAACCCAAAAATGAAAAATCGCCCAAAATTTCAAACTTGATATTTCGTTTTAAGTTATACCTTTGGGGACTTGGACATTAAGTTTTTGGACTAACTTGGTTGACCGGAAGTACACTTCATTAGTTTTTTTATGATTTTTTTTTTTTTTTTATCGCAACGTTTTTAAAGATTTAAAACTTTTTTCCAAGGAAGTTTATTTTAGGAGTGTTCCCTGGAAGGGCTGATGTAGCAAAGACATTCTTCTTCTTACGTACACTATAATATGAACCTTCCATTTGTATAATATTAATAAAAATTAAAGGTTGAATATATGGATGGATCTACAATGTTGGTTAAAATCTGGTATTTTATCCGTCGAGGCATACATATTTCTCTTATTCCATACCGACTTCGAACTTTCATCCAACTTCAGAGTAAATTTATCAAGTTTCGTGAAGAGATAGTTTACTTCAAAGTAATGTATAATGACAGAAACATTACGTTGTAATAAACTCTCTACACGAACTTAATAAATTTTTCTCTCACGATGGATCAAAGTTCGAAACCGGTCAGAAATATGATATATACGAGGTGTGTAAATTAAGTAATGAGACTGATTTTCTAGTGTTCGATCTGGCAACACTGGAGACACGGCGCATGCGTGGTTGGGCAAGTAAACATCTGATACACGTCCAGTGCAAATTTGAAAATGCTAGAGTTGTTGCACTGTCCGTAGTGACTTTTTTTGTGACCAAGGTTTTTTCAGTGCGTTTTAAAAATGAGTGACATCAATTACGAGCAACGTGTGCTATCAGGTTTTGTTTCAGACTTGGGTACAGTGGTTTAAGTTGTTTGCAGAAGGAAGGGAATCAATTGAAGACGAGCCTCGCAGCGGAAGGCCTTCATTTTCAAGAACCGACGAAAACGTTGGCAGAATCCGCGATCTCGTGCGTTCAGATCGTCGTTTGACAGTCCGAATGATCGGCGAAGAGTGGAATTTGACTCACACAACCGTTCATCAAATTTTGACTAATGAATTGGGGATGAGAAAAATTTGTGCAAAAATGGTTCCGAAAAATTAATGAGTATTTGGCCAGTAATAACATTCCTGTGGCTCCTCAGCCTCCTTATTCACCCGACTTGAGTCCATGTGACTTTTTGTTGTTCCCCAAATTGAAAAATCACCTCAAGGGACGTCATTTTGGAACATTGGAGAATATTCAAACAGCCGTAACCGACCAACTGAAGTCTATTCCAGTATCCGAGTTCCAGCATGCTATGACGAATGGAAGAATCGTCTTCAGTGTTGTGTGGCTTCCCAAGGTAGTTACTTTAAAGGGGACAATGTTGAATTTTAATTTTATTTGAATAAAAAAAAGATCAAAAATCAGTCTCATTACTTAATTTACACACCTCGTATGCATGCTATGACGGATAAAATATCAGAAGAATTAAATTTATAACCAAAATACCGTATTTGAAGAAAATCGGTTGAGCGGAGGTGCGTTTTTTTTTTTTTTTTACTGAATTTATTTCCCAGTTTCTGTGATTTTATCCACCAAAAATACCAACGGGTTTCATTAAATGTTTAAATAACTAGGAATATAGAGACTTTTTTAGCTTCTTTCTCCAACTGACTGAAGAAAGAAAGCAAACATTTAGTAAAAAGTATAAGTTTGAAGAGAATTTATCAATTAAATCATGTGAGTGAATAAGAGAAAATCATGTGAGTGTTTCACACTATTTTTAAATTAAGGCGCGTCATTGGCGCCTTCTATGATCATTGGCTCCCGGAGCCTTCTGAAGTGCACTGCCGCGGCCTCCAGACAGTGTTCTCTCGCTATGGACAGTGGGAGCGCCCAGGCAGTGGTATGCGGCGCTCAAGGGAAGAAAAGTGTGGGCAGTGATCAGGGATGTGAGAACGAGATTGGGTTGGGATTGGATGGACGTGGACCACTGGACTATGCAAGTGATAACTGGACATGGGGCTTGTGGGGAATATTTAGAACGGTTTGGGCTACGGGATTCGGGGTTGTGTTTATGCGGACACCCCGATACGATGGAACACAAGGTGTTTAGGTGTGTTCTGGGGGATAGGGATAGATTTTTGATTAGGAGAAAACTAGGAAGACTTGTGTGTGATTGGGGGGAAAATATTGAGTTTTGGTTGCATAAGGATAGGTGGGAGGGATTTAGGTTTCCATGCAAAGAGATGTTGGGATGTTTAGGGGTATAAGGGTAGTGTATAAGTTTTAGAGTAGGGTAGTATAGATGTAGGCTTAGAATAGGTTGGTTTGGGGTGGAGGAATATTGAGTACTCCACCCCAGTTTTTAGAGTGATTGGTTGGGCTGAATGTAATTTATTGTTTGAATGGGTATGGTGTGTGTTAGGGTAGTAGTAGGTGTACCTGATTAGGCTAGGTTTGTAGTAGGTAGAGGAATATAGAGTACTCTACCTACAGTAGGTTAAGGGGGTGAGTAAAAGTATTTATTGAATGAATGTGTGGGTCTTGGGGTGGCGTAGGTATGTGGCGACACCATCGCCCACCCTTCGGGGTGCAAACAGCCACTGGCTCTCTAGGTCGGGAGCCAGTCAATCCCAACCCTTCCAACTAACTATCCTCTTCCTGTCCCCTTGCCGGGGTACCGGCAAGTATTCCTAGGTCACTGCACCTCTGTCCACTAGGCACTGGACAGAAATCAGTAGATGGAAGGTAACCATCGAGTGTGCGATCAGTCACATTATGCTTGTTAGCAGGCATTGTGTGCGATAAGTCACACCGTGTTTGTTGATGAGCATGAAATACTGAACTACGGGCGCAAGCGCCAATGTTCCAAGCCCAATTGCTTGCGATTGAGGTCGGACTCGTAGTGGTCGTGGTTTAACCAACAACTCCAATGACTTCGGTTATGAGTTGAGCGGGAGGAGACTCGCAATATAAATTCAACCCCGGTGCCAGCCCGTAGCTGGAAGTGCACTTGCTAGATGTGCGCGGCCCACCGGAGCCTGCTAGAGTGCCTTCTCTAGCTTCTGGTAGTGGGGTGTGACCACTTTGTGGGATCACTCTGCGCGCTGGTTGAGCGTACCTCAACCTACCCTTTAATGGGTCAAGCGGGGGAGTGCCCGGGGAGGTACCTCTACCACGACGAGGCCTTGCACTCCAGCCTCTCGTGGTAGTGACATCCGCTCTCTTGTAAAACTACTCCGTGCTTGCACGGGGGGACTGGTATACCCCGTAAGGGGTAGGAACGGTCTTTAATTTAATAATATATCTTTATTGCTTTTAGAATTTTACATTCATAGCAAGTGAGTGGGTAAAAAAATAAAATAAAATATATAACTGTTACAAAAAAAAAAATGTAAACATTGAAAATTAAATTAAATAACTTTCGACAAACTGGACTATTAAAAACAGAAAAAAAAAAATTAACAAAACTGAATTTCAAATTGCACCAAAAATAATGAATAAACAAATTTAGATCACAAACTTTTTGAATACTGATCTGACAATAGTAACTAACAAAGACAGCATAAAACATATCTACTTAATTATTTCCAGATAAAATGATTTTCTACTATCTCATGTCAACATGAATTTTATAAATTTTAAACTATTAATTACAAATAGATATACATTGTTGATTTTGTTAATATCTAAATTAGATAGTATACTTTCAAGATTGTCCAACATATTATTACTTGTAATGTACTTGTCTAGGTATATTGCTCTATAGGGAGAAAGGGCTGGGCAATAAAGCAGAAAGTGAGGCAGATCTTCTTTCTCACCTGTACCACAACATCTACAATATACATCTTTATTAATTGTATTCTCTCCCTATTTACAACAATCCTAGAGTATTTTTTGCCTGCCATTCTCAATTGGGAAATCAATTTAAGTTTACAGAAATTTATATTATAGTAAAGATAGGCTTCTGGTATTCCAAGGTTACTGACTCTACGGAAGTACTTATTAAATGAAGAGTTTAATATAAATTCTATATCTTTACTTAAATAATGATTGTTTATACTGTCAATGAGACTCTTTTAAGTTTTCGCTGTCCAAATTTTGGCAATCCCATACATTTCTGGCTCCAAGTTCTCTTAGAATTACCCTTACATCATTTGCCCAATTAAAAGGAACACTTTTAAAATCAATTATTTGCAATAATTTATTATAACATTGTTTGGGCAATTTTTCCTCAGACATTTCCAGTAATTTACTCCACCATCGAAGGGTTCGTTTTAATATTTTACATATAACATGGGAGCGTCCCGTCTCAACTCTAACAAAACTATCTGGAGCATTGACTGGCAAGCTTAACAACATTTTAAAAAATTTTAATTGTCCTCTTTCTACAACATTAGCATACTGTAATCCCCAGATTTCAGACATATACAGCAGCACGCTTTCAGATAATGAATCGTACACTTTATTCTTTGCGTCCCAAGAGTCAGACTTACACGATCCTAATAACCTTTTAACTCTTTGACTGGCAATGGCATTCTTCGATAGAAACGATAAGCTTGCTTGTCTAAATTTCCCCGATGATGCAAATTTTACTCCCAGATAATTAAAAGACTTACAAATTTCAATTTTGGAGCCATTGTAAAAGAAATGATTTGTTTTGCCTAATGTTCCCCCTTTATGAAATATTACAATTTTTGTTTTCTCGGAATTTACAGTGAGAGAGTTTGATTCACAATGTTTAGAGAGGCAATTAAGTTTTAACTGGGCATCTATCGCAGAGTATGAGAGCATCACTAAATCGTCCGCATACATTAAAATGTGTAAATCCTTTTCTGCCCCAAGGTTAATTCCCTTGAAGTTAAATTTATCAAAGTATTCAATAATACCCGCAGTATAAACCGAGAAAAGGAGAGGGCTTAATATTTCACCCTGAAGCACTCCTTCCGAAACGGGGATTTCATTCGAACTATCTGCGATTTTTATAGAGGCTGAATCATAAAGATTTATTAATAACCGCAAACACTTACCATCTATACCCGCCTCATACATTTTTTGCCACAATTTACTGTGCGGAATAGAGTCGAATGCTCTTTTAAAGTCGACAAAAGTGGCAAACACTTTCCTTTTATTTAACCTTAAGTGTATATTTATTGCGGACGATAAAGTAAATATATTATCTCTACACCCCCTTCCTTTCCTAAAGCCCATCTGCTCTTCAGGTAATAAACCTCTTGATTCAATCCATTTAGAGATTCTGTTATAAATTATGAATGTAAAAAGTTTTGTAATTGAGTTGAACATAGCTATGCCTCTATAGTTCATTGGATCTTTGGGATCACCTTTTTTATAAATCAGTTTCATTTTTATAAGAGACCACATTTTAGGAAAATCCTCACAGCTCCAAATACGATTGAAAAGATCTAACAGAAAGTAAATCCAGTATGAGTTAAGTGATTTAAAACACTCGTTTGGAATAAGATCAAATCCAGTTGCCTTACCACATTTACAGTTCTTTATACTGTCTATTAGTTCATTAAACGTTATTCGGTCGTCCAATTCAGGATGGTAAAATGTAAAAAAAATTATTTCATTATTATATTTAGGGGGGAGAATATTTTGGTAAAAAACTTCCCATTCTGTAACCGATATTGGGCATTCAGTGTAATGTTTACCTTCGAATTGTTTCAGTGCTGACCAAAATTCAGAAGGGTTATTTACATTTCTAAGTTTTAATTTAACATTTTCATAAAAGTATATTTTGGATTGTTTTATTACTTGTTTATATGAAGATTTGGCTTGTCTATACAAATTAATTAAATCTTTACTTTTAAAGGACGTTTTACAACAGTTTTTATATAATTTAACTACTTCTTTTTTGGACGCATAACAGTCAGCATTATACCATGGCTTATCTTTTTTAATTAAATTATTAAATCTAAATTTTATTGCTTTCAGGGCCCCGGATTCATACATTGTTTGTTGAATTATATAACAAAAATAGTTATAAAGACTCGTTGGAGAGCGGACAAAACTAGCATCAAAACATAGATATGAATAAGATTCTAAAAGTTCATTAAACAAACACATAACTTCAATTGACCTGTTGTGTACATAAACAGTGTTAGATTCATGTTTATATTCTTCTACATTACTTTTATAATCACTGTAAAAATTTATTAATAGAACACACATATAATGGTCTGAAATATCTGACACATTTTCAATATTAAAATCGATTACGTTATTTAGGCAATTAGCTGAGATCCATACATAATCTATGACGCTCATACCTTGATTACCCATATAGGTATAACTTCCTTTATTATCTCTATGCGATCGGCCATTACAGCAGATCATACCATAAGATTCCATTAATTCAACTAATTTTACCCCTCTTTTATTGATAACATCATCTAATGAACTTCTAAATCCGGACATATTAGAATTAATAAAAATATCATTGTCCAAAGAATTTAAATTTCCAATGCGAGAGTTATAATCGCCACCAATTATTACATAACAGTTTTCATATTCAGAGTAAATATTAAATAAATCGTAAGAAAAAGAATCTATAATTGAATCATGTAATGATCCGGGTTGCCAGTAAACTATTCCTACACTCAAATACACTTCCTTATACTTGATTAATACACACAAAAGCCAGTTAGTAGACACCAAAATTTTAACATTAGAGAATTTACCTTTTTTCAAACAAATCATTAAACCTCCACTGGGTCTACCTTTACCTGACGGCTTATTAGCGTTTCTGCAATAACAGTCATAGTTGGTAGTTAATAATGCAAATTTCAAGTCCGAAGTGGTCAGCCATGTCTCTGAAAAACCCAAGATGTCCATATCCAGTAACTGATTAAATTCCGAAGTAGACAAATTAGAAAAATTGTTAAATCCATGTATGTTCCAAAAGCCAAATTTTACAGTTGTACTATCAGCATATGTCACTTTTTTCCTTTTTCCTCTTGAGTGATGGCTCTTTCTTGTAAACGCAATTGATTAGGAGCCCTCCTCACCCTTTTCCTTGTTACACTTGTCCTCGATCCCTCAGATTTATCAGTCTCTATTTCTTCGTCATCCGAATAGTCATGGATAGTTAAAGAAGGTGTTACAGCCAGAAATTTATGAAAATCATCTTTCGATTTTATTAACAATCTTGGTGTTCCATCATCCTTTCTTACCCAAATTCTATTATTTCTGAACCACACATATTTTAATGTGCCCTGGAATTTATATTCTCTTAAAGTTCTAAATAATTTGTATAAATTTGGGCTCATGTGTTCAGAAATAAAAATTTCAGATGTGTGAACTTCAGACGTTTCCTCATTTCCCATAATTTTATCAAATGTTAATTTATTTTTATTTTTTATATATCTCCGATAACAGTTTAAAAATTCCTTCTTATCAACAATTCTTATGAAATTGAACAATATAGGTGGTTTAAAATTTTCATTTATCATTTTAGGACGATAGAAATCTTGTATTTTTTCTTTTTGAAATTCAAAATTAATTATCTTAGATATGCGCAAAATTAGTTCTTCAATGTCAATATTTAATTGCAAGGGAACATTCGATATTCTAATTTTATTATAAAAAGTAAACTGAATGTTTTCATTAAGAGAAGCCTGTAATTCAGACAACTTTTTCTTCAGAAATTCATTTTCTCGGCGTAAGGCAGTTGTTTCTTTATCTATTTTCTTAATATCAGTTCTGATATTACCTAGATTTACTCTAATTTCATCTTTAAATGTTTGAATACTATCATTTAGTTCTTTATTTTTCGTATTAATCTCAGAAATTTGTCTCGTGACGTCTTGATGTAGAGCAGTAATTCTATCTAAGATAAGACTACTTACATCAGTACCCCCACTATTTTCACCAGTTCCAGTAGTAGATTCCCCCACCTTGCCCATGTTACTGGTAAGTCTGTGAACTTTGATAATAACTTAATAAGATAATATTTCTTCTTCCTCTTTTTTTTCTTTTTTTCACTTAAAACTTTTTATAAATGTCACTTTTAACAGTATAAAACTATAGTACGGTATTCAAAGTTTACACTGACAAAAAATAACTGTTTGAAACTTCCAAGAAACACTAAAAAATTACACAAATTATACAGAGCAAATTACATACGTCTGATCACTTTGAAGTCTAAATCCCCACTCAACGGTCTTTAAAGAACCCCTAGTACTGTGGTCAGGAAAGGGAAAGAGGGAAAGAATGTCCATCACCGTACAGTGAGCTGTAGAGGCTCCTAGGAAGAAAAAAAATCTAAGGGCAGCATTGGATTCGAACCCGGGACCTCCGCGTGGGAGTCCAACATGCTAACCACTGAGCTAATCGCTTCCCTAATTTGTCTTATTATCTACAAATCCATAGACATATCACTTTTATTTAAAACTTTTTTCCAAATAAGTAGATTTTAAAGGGGTGTTCTGGGGCAAAGTAGCTCAAGAACTAAAATGGTTGTTTTTATTTTAGATTTCTCCCAACTATTGAATGTAATATTGAAATCAGTTAAATTTAGTAAACATTCAAAATTTGATGGAAAATTTAATTATTATTTTATGTAAATTGTAATAAGAGAATGTGTGTGTGAAGTGTTTCACACAAGAATTTTATGAATAAAGTTGTATTATTTATTGAATGGTTTAAATTTATGGCTGTTTTGATACATTAAGTTATATAGGGTGGTTTGATTATGAAATCCCCGTTACAGCCTTTTATAATTTTATTTTTCCTGAATAAAATAACATTTTTTCCATTATTTTTACGACGTTCCAACATTCGACGTGTCATTCTCAAGGGAAAAAAGTTGCTTTCTTTTACAATTTTTGTGTGTAGTATATACATAAAAATACACAAAAAGTTAATAGTGGCACCACGTGGTCCCACCTCAAATTCTACAATCAGTACAAATAATTTAATACAACCAGCTATAAGGTTAATGTTTTAACAATATAACTAATTAGTTTTTTTTTTATAATAAATATAAACGAGACAAATAACATATCGTTACTAAATCAAATAAGATCTTAATCAGGACATAAACTGGTGATCAAAATCTTGCACATACATGACAACTTCCCACAATAAGAAATTGTAAATCTAATTTGCTGGACAATTAAAATGTGTAATATTAAAGATTTCTTAGAATATGTACTTTTAAAATTTATATATTGTTATTTCAGATTGTATAAAATTGTAAAAGAAAGATACACTTTCCTTTGAGAATGACATCACGTACAGTGTTGGAACGTCGGGAAATAATGGAAAAAATGTAATTTATATTCTGGAAAAATAAAATTATAAAAGGCTGTAACTAAGGTTCATAATTAAACCACCCTATATTATTTATTGAATAAAGAAAAAGAATCAATATGAAACCAACAATAAAGGCTAATTATTTTTTTGACAGCAGTATATTGGGCCTTAATATTAATTTTAAATAGGTATACATGTATACCAAGTTCAAATAAAATTTACGACTTGATATTTTGTGATTATGGTTAAGGGAAAAAATGGGATGAGTATATTTCATATCAGAGTTTATTCTTTTAATAGAACTGGCATCCACATTTGTCAACATACTACGCCCACTCATTTGGCATGATGTGATTAGAGTTGAATATTTTCATTTGCATTATGCAATATAAGATCACAAGATGTCATACTGTCTCTCCTCTTTATACTGTGAAAAATGTCCATTTTTCCATTTAAGCATATTGGGCAAAGTTAGTTTTTCCGTCTCTATTCATTCTAACAAAAAAAAAAAAAGTATGCATTTATGCACATTGTATGACTTAGACTTCGAAGTAAAACTGCAGTTCTTAAAATTTTAATTGAGAAATTTTTCATTAATGTATCTATGAGGAAGGTATTATATATAAGTGAAAGCGCCCATATAGTACAGTTACCAAATTCTAAAGAAAGAGCAATTTTGAGAAAATCTAGAAAATGGAAAACCTTTCAAATTTAACTTTTTGTTTATAGACACGCCGGCAAAAAAATTGCCTGCCACTTAAAAAAATTACATTTAATAAATAATATAATATTGTCTGGGTCTGTTTTCACCAGTTATTTTGTTTTGGCAATTAATAGTTAACATTTTTAGAGTAAATTGGACTTTTTTACATTACACTTGTGGTATTAAAAATTAAATAAAACAAAAATATTTACTTGTTTGTATTCATTTATTATCAATTTGTTTATTTTTATTCAGTTCGAATTGATTTTTATTTGCTTTAACTTCGCTTTAGCTTGTCAATTGACTAAGAAAATTAAAATTCAAAATTCAAAATGAATTTAAAAATGGAGAATGCGCACTTACTGTAGCACTTATTGATAACGGCCGCTCCATCAGATATGCAACCATTGCTATTGGTGTTCCCTATCAAACTCGGCGAGATGCAGTGCAGCATAACAGAGAAACAGGCTCATATTCAAGAAGGACTACTGGACTGTGGGACGACCCTTTTTTTGATACTGACAGTTTTACGAAATCATCATCTGACAGCTGTTGAAGTAGGCACCTAGAAATTCGAGGTGTTCAACTTTCTGAGAGAGAGAACAGCTCGAAGGAGATTGAATCAGCAAGATTTAATGGCTTTTTGCCCTACAAGAGGGAGCACCGAATTGCTTGCCTTGAGTTTGCTCGGCAAATACATCAATTGGTCTATCAAGCAGTGGGCACGGGTATTGTTTACTAGCGAGTCCTGATTTGCTTTAAGGAGTCTAGACGGCCGTGAATGATTGTGGAGGAGAAGAGATGAAAGATTTGCACAATACAATTTTGTTCTCACTTGACCTTTCCAACGAGGCTCTGGTGATGGTTTGGACAGGTATCAGTTTACAAAGACGTACGGGATAGTCGATCGTTCGACGAGGTTCCATGACTGCTGCTCGGTATTTGGCGGATATATTGCAAACACATATGGTCCCTATCATGCCGGAGATAGATGAAGAATTTGTGCTAATGCACGGTAACACTCGTTCAATTACAGCCCACTTAGTGCAGGCCTTTCTTAATAACCCTAATATTGACTATCTAAACTGTCCTGCTTGTTCTCCTAACTTAAATTCCATACAGCATCTGTGGGATGTCCCAGTTTAATGTAGTCGCTGGGATGAAAACACACAGGAAGCTCAAATTTGGTAATCCGTTTAGATATTCTACCACCGCATCTGAAACGAAGGTTTCTGGTCAAAATTCAACAATCTGAAGTGCGACTTTATTCAATTTTTTTATTTATTAGTTCTAGAGTGATTTTCTCGAAAAAGGCTCCACAGATTTTCTATAAACTCCGTATACTATCTACACACAAAATACCTATCAAATTTTATTTGAAACATTTTAGAGGGAAATTGATTTCCCAGCGTTCTGAAGGAACAGTAGCATTTAGCTTTCCTCTGAAATATATTATTTCACTTCAATGTATAGTTTATCATCTGCATAATACTAATATACATCTTCATTTAAAATGAGCTCATTTGCGCTTAACCATTCCTTCAAATCGCAATCTATAGTGGATTTTGTTTCGACTTCTTTCAAGGAATGGTTAAGCGCAAATGAGCTCATTTTAAATGAAGAAAAAAACTATAAAAAAAATATTAAGTTTAACCATGAAAGATTAGGACTTACCAGTGAAGTTCCTGGGAATAACGCTGGATTCGGGTCTAACATGGAGGCATCACTTGCAGAATTTGTGTGGTAAATTAGCACAAATAGTATACATGCTCAGAAAGCTGAGAGATGAAGTATGAGTAGAGGTTTTGAAAACTGCCTATTACGGGTTGTTTTATTCTAAAATGAGTTATAGTATACGGCTGTGGGGAGCAGCTTCTGATAGTAATCTAGTCTTTAAGCTACAAAAAAAAAAACAACAAAAAAACAATAAGAACCATGTTTAGACAAAATAATAGAGATAGCTGTAAAGCATTGTTTAAAGAGCATAATTCTTCTAACTTTGCCATCTTTGTTTATTATCACTAATTTATTGGCTATAAAAGATAATACTAATAATGTGTTCAGAAATGATTTCCATCAATATGGTATAAGAAGCAAAAAGCAACTTACACATTCCTGCTAAAAGACTGAAAAAATCTGATTTGTCTCCAACTATAATGTCTTGGAAAATATATAATAACTTGCCGTATGAAATTAAAGAAAAACAGTTCAGAAAAGTAGTAAGAAGATTTCTGATAGAGAAAACTTTCTACAGTATTACTGAATATTTAGAACACAAGTGGAAGGTTACAGAATTTTGTACAAACTAAGTATCCCTGGTTAAATTTACATTACATCAATTATAAAGAACAAAGTTTATTTAAAGTTAACTCAGTTTCTTTGTACATCACAGCTAGAATTTATTGACGTGCTTATTGTATTTTTGTAATAATATGTTAAGGCTTAATAAATAAATAAATAAATATATTAGAAGTATTGGTATTCTACCAATACTTCTAATATATTCTCCAAATTTGAAGAATAGATTAACTTTACAGAATAGGTTTTTGAGTTTTTTTGGAAGACAATGATAACGATTTCTATTAAACTTGGATTGCTAAGTGTATACATAAAACCCAATCATTTTCATTTGTAACATTTTTCCGAAAAGATTGACTTAGGTTCTTTGGTCATTGTGGCATTAAATTTTGATAAGTAACATGGGTTTGGTTCAATATTTATTGGCGCTCTCTTCTGCTCTTTAGAATATAATTACTTCTATTAGGTACCCACCTGGATAGGTACTTGCCCTCCATATTTATGTTAGGATAAATGTAAAATTGGAAATTTTAAGAAGTTTGACATTTTATAGATAATTGTATTAACAGTAACAAGGGAAAATTGAGTGAGTATTTCATACCAGATTTTTTTTTTTTTTTTACAACGCCACGCCTATTTGGTTGATAGCCATTCAGCTGTCCTATTGAGTCTAGCATGTGCCCGCCCAGATCTCTAAATGGGCACCAGTCATACTAGCATTTCCACACAGTTCATAATCAGAAATGTTAGCGACTCCTATTCGATGTTGGTGGGTCTGCAAATAATCATGTCCTGTAGTCATTCTGAAGTGGGTTATCGATTCGCCAGGGTCTCCCCAAGGTCGCCTAAGATAGACTATTGTTTGCCTTCCGCCATCTGTCTATTTCTCAGCAGTCTCATCATGTCTCTTCCTATTTCCCGAAGGATCCTTTTAGTGGAATCATATGATAAGAGGGACTTGTAATTAATCTTTTCGAAGATTCTCCTTTGTTAGCCCGACTGCTTCTTCATTCCCTTTGATATCACATTGGAAAATTACCTTCCACTCTGTTATCGCCAACTCAGTAATCACTGATAAATATCCTAGGTATAAATCCGCCTGGCAATATAGGTTCTCCTTGATTCCAAAATTCAATTTCTATCTAATCAGAAGAAAAAGTATGCCTGTTACTATTAATTTTTGTTTATTAATTACTTTTTTTTCACATTAACATGAAGTATTAGGTTTATTTACTAATAAGTGCACTTTTATTTATTTATTTTTTACTAAGGTTAGTATTATTTTGTTTACTTCTTTTGTCTCTTTCTTTGTTTATGAAATAAACACACTTTGTAGAATGACAACACCTCAGATGGTCTGCTGGCCATGAGAATGTGGGTTACCAGGTTTTTTTTATATTTCTGAATTTTCCACGTAAACTGTATATATTATAAATAAATAACCATTTATTATTATAAAATACCTACGTTGCAGCTCGTAATGCTTGAATTGCAGTTTAAGAGTTGACGAAAAGCACTTGCTTCAAAGCTAGGATGATAATCCTTATTTCTTCATCGAAATTCATTGCAATTTCACCAGCCGGGGGGCGAAATTTGAAAACTGGTGACCTAAACTCCAGTTCGTGAATTCTGTTCACAATCGTTGCCAAGCCAACTGTATAAACACGAATCCAGCTAGATGAAGAGTATCTCTCCTCCCGTAATTTGTTTCAAGTGTCAGAGCATTTAACTCACATTCGGTCACGTTTTCCTTGCGAACGTTATGGATAAATTTCAGTCGCACAGTAGCACTTGAGATGGGTGCTAGGTTCCATCTCGGGCAAGAATAAGACGACTTATTTGAGAAAGACTGCTGGGTATTCAAGTGCTGCAGGGAAGGATTATAGCTAAACGTTTAAATTGCCCACTGTTTTGATTATTTCATACAGACTTACCGCAGATATTTCCCTTCTTACAGATAGAGGGTCAACGCCAGTCTCATTTCTATCGTAGCTACTGGGGTGAAGCGGGGAGGTCAGTAACGATTCTTCAAGCTGATTCTAGGACTTGTCGAATTTTTTCAAGATTGTTTTTTTTGGGCTGTTGAAATAAGCTCTTCTCCATATTAATCATAGGTCTAACATATGAGTTATATCTAATTATTCATATGTTATTCACATGAGTTAATTCTAACATATCTATACCTAATTTTAATTCTTAATTAACATTTTCTCCGGTGTTATTAGTGTTTTTATTTTGTGTAAATCTTTTCTTTATTTGAGTATGTTATTTTCTTTATTTGTTTGGCCATATTTATTTATCTCTTTTTGTATTTCTTATTCTGACCACACACATATTCTTCATTTCTTTTATTTTCTTTGACTTGTGACTCATACAATTTACTTTCCATAATATTATTCAATTGGTTCTAAATGTTATTTTATTGACGATGAATCTAATGTCTTAATGTATATACATATGATTGACTATGTTTCATTATTATTAAACCGATATATACGCTCTATTTTGTAACAACCTGATATAATTATTGGGCTGCACCTTCTATATTTATGCTTGCAAATGAAAAGTAAAGTTGTTTCTCTTTCCATATTATATAATTAATAAATATAATATACTATACATTTTTCATAATGCAAATAAAATTAAATGGTGTGGGCAATTAGAAAGTAAGATATGCATTGAGAACACCTAATAAGATTCTTTAATACGTGAAATAGCTATCAATGAATAAGTATTATTGCTTCATTTATGAATGACCTAATTGTTAAATAATTATTTTTTGAATGACGCCTAGCTGATGACGCATATTTAAAAAAAATATTCACCTACTCAGCTGTTTATTTAGGCATATTAGTACCCAAGAATTTTGTTTAACGAATTTATTTATTTTTATGTAACGACGTCACTATTCAAGGATATTAGATATACTAGTTATGATAGAAGTGATTAATGGAGTTTCAGTCCATAGAAAATTTAAAAAATCATGTGAAAATGATTGATTTAAATAAGCATTATGTGTAAAATATATTTGGTTAGTTTTTGAATAATTTAATAAAAAAAAAAATCTGGTGTGAAACACTCACACAACTTTCTCTTACTCCTGTTCTCAAAATCATAATTGACAAATTTATAGTTAGTGTACCAAATTTATGGTCGAAAACTGAAAAAACTGTTCAGTAAAAGCGCACTTCCGGTTTATTAATTTTCTTGATACTAGGAATTTTGGCCATCTATTTATTTCTAATTAATTTCGTTTGGATGATAGAATTGTATAATCAACTATGATAGCACTTAAGAGAAAAATATAACCCTATCCCTTCCTTAAAAGTGCCCTTAAATGAATTTCCCAGAGAAATGTTTAAAATAAAAGTTGTAGATGTTTGTATGTGTAGTTTATATAGGAAGTTTCAAGAAAATCGTCGGAGCCATTTGTGAGAAAATCGCGAAAAAGTGAAAAAAATCATTTAGTAAAGTGGTAAAGTAAAAGCACTTCCGGTCGTCCGATTTTTTTCAAACTCAGAATTTCAACAACACATTTAATTCTAAATTAATATTATTAAGATGATAGAATTGTATAATAAACTGAAATAGCACTTTAGATGAAAACCTAACCCCACCTCTCTCCCATAACTGTCGTTAAATGAATTTTCCCAGAGAAATGTTTCAAGTAAAAGTTGAAGCTCGTTGTATGTGTAGTTGATATACCAAGTTTGAAGAAAATCGTTGGAGCCATTATTGAGAAAAACGGAAAAAAGTAAATAAAAAAAAAAACTAGTAAAGTGGTACTTCCGGTTGAGGGATATTGACACGTAACATACTGTCAGATCCCATGGTGATACCTAAACGAAATACCATGTTTATCGTTTTTGAGTTATGCTGGTCACACACACACACACACACACACACACACACTTGCTAAAGACCACTTTTTTGAACTCAGGGGACCTCAAAACGGATATTTCCGGTGAAAACTTGATATCGATAATTTGACACGATAACATTACTTCCTCTTACTAGGTAAACAGTAGGTGTAAACAGTATTACATACAAGTTCAAACTCGCCTGACAAAAATTGCTTTAGTTGACCACCGTCTACTTTAGTGTAGACGGCTACATAAGTGTCGGTGCATTTAGTTTAACATTGGTGAGAAAACCAGAGTGGGTGAAAAGAGAAATCGAAGAATTATCGACATGTATCATAACAAACCTGAATTATGGGATATTAAATGTAAAGTTTACCGCGATAGAGTGAAGAAAAGACTACTGTAGAAGAAACCAGCAGGAAAATCAATAATCTGAGGAATCAATTTAGTAGTGAACTTAAAAAAATCCAAAGCAAAACATTCAGGACAAGGAACGGATGAATTGTATGTCTCAAAATGGCCTTACTAAAAATTTGCTGTTTAATTTGTGAATTGTGTTGGATCCTCCAACTTAAGTTCAGGCATTAACTGATTGTATGCACCTTGTTTTTCACGTCTCAAAGTCCACTCTCGACTCCACACAGAACGCTTTTTCTTCTTTTTTTCTAATAACCCCAGAATAATTACACTAGCTGCCATTTTTTTTTTTTTGATGCCTTCATCGTCAAATGACCGTCTGATAGTAAATGACAGTAATCTGATTTTTTGCAATGAAAGAAATGTATAGGCTACAAGTAGCAGGTGTAAACTGTTAAGACATTTGTTGCATGACACAAAACTTTAACGGTGTTGTACACAAATCCATGCTACAAATATCACGTAACTTCTGTCACGATGTAAACACTGAACACAACTTACTGTCCGACACTTGACATAAGTGTCTGGATAGAAGTGTCAGATGTAAACATACCCTTATATTGTATGTTAGGGTACATTTACATCTGAGGTTTCCGTCGAACTAAATATCAGACATTTATCTTTGATACTTCCATTGGGCTATAAATTTTCCAATCGTTTACATTTACCTGCAGTACTTGTAAGTATAATATGAAATGTATTTGGTGATACTGTATTTGTGGTAGTAGTGTGTAGCACGAGCGGTTCTGAAAACGGCTTGTGTGTTTGTTTGAGATAAAGATAGAAGTATTAAGAAATAATTAAGAAAACACAGGTAGATAAAATTAAATATATTATCTTTAATTAAAGATAAAATTACTACAACATTAAATTACTTTACAATATCACAATTATATGCTTAATAAATCAATTGTTAATCTAGAATAAATGTTAATCTCTATCACTGGCACTGAGTTTAAGAGAGCGATTCCTGAAGCAAGTGTTCTGGTAGAATGTCTGTTTCAGACTGTTCTTGAAGGAACGCCTTCTAATTGTTCGTTCAAATCTTCCCAGATGAGAAGAAGGGGTCGACAATGCTATCAAGTTCATGAACTCTAAAAGACAATAGTGATCTTCTACCTGAATAGTCCTTTTGCCAGCGAATGTTACATTTTGTTCATAATTTGATAATTTCAAATTAAATATATTTTTATATTTCTGGCATACATCACAAATATAAAAGTAGTTAAAGTAATGGAAATTAAATGAAGATAAACATACAAGTCTAAATAAAAATCTGTAGTACACTCACCAATTATAAATCCTTTCATGGTGAACAATTAGTTAGTAATTTTTAAATTCTACAGGTGAAATGTGGAGAATATCACATTGCAGTTCGTTTGTTGATTCCATTAGTCTGGGAATAGGGCTAAATTTAAGTAGTCAGTCTCGTAAGCAGTTTGTGAGAATAGCATTTTCTGGCTAGTAGTAAGGTTTAGCACGTGAAAATTTAGGAAGTAAAGAATATAGGAGCAGTCAATTTGGTTGTGTAAGAGTTTATACATGAAATTCAAATCAGTGTGCCGTCTCATAGCGTGTAATCTGAAAAGTCCAGTAGTTTCCATGGTCAGATTGTACGGTATGTCTAAGTAAGTTCCAGTCTCCCGATACTAAAGAAAACGTAGAAATCTTTGTATTCGTTTTCTGATAAGGTGACAAGCCAGTAAAACAATATCCTAAAATAGGACGTACCAGAACCTTGACAAAGTGACCATTACCTGAGGATCCTTAAATTATTTGGTTGTTCTCTGAATAAACCCTAAAATTTTGTTCACTTTATTAATAGTCTATGTGCAGTGTAAGTAGGTTGAAAGGTTAGTTGTGTTACGTAATACTAAGGTCTTTAATAGAAGTTTGTCTGTCAAGAGGAGTGTCATGTATGGAATAGTTATAGATAAGAGAACTGCGACATAGAGTGAAAGATACTATTTTACACTTATGAGTGTTGCATTTTATTAGCATTGCACCAATCATCAAGACAATCCAGAGAATGCTGAAGCATGCATATATTATAGAATGGAAGCATGAATGGATCTTTATAGAGCTTTAAATCATCTGTAAAGAGATCTTGAAAACATGAGGAAATGTCATTAATAAACAGTTTGAAGAGGAAAGGGCCAAGCAGTGGTCCTTGAAGGATACCCGAAGAGACAGCTATTTTTTCGAAAATGTCGATTTCCGCTTTATAATTTGGTATCTACTAAGTAAGAAGTAAACCAATTTAGGAGCTAGCCATGTATATGATATATGAAAAGCAAGCGGACCCTCCATAATAGCTAATTTTTTTTTCATTTACTCCAACACTTTTCAGTTTTTAAAAATGCAGTTATTTTTGGAGTTAATGCTGCTGCATCAACAGATATTTTATGTTTATTTGAATCAATGTGTTTTATTATTGCAGATCGTTCTCCAACAAGATTGTTGACATTTAAGCATAGACTCATCATTTATTTGTTTCCGTAATAAATGGAAATTCCTTTTTTAAGTTTTTAGTAAAACGATTTTTACGCCTTCGATTTTTGTTGGCCTTTTTGGGCCATCCATATTATATGTACAAGTGCAATAACTGCAGAGAGATTAATTTCAAAAACTAAAAACAGTCACAACTAGCATATCGATTTAGTTACTAACAATCGATCACTTTCGATACGGGTACAGCTTTTCTCCCTGGTGGATGTTCATCCCCCCTAACCTTAACCCCCTCAATTAATAAATTAACATCATCATAGACAGCTTCATGAACAGGAATGATTAAAAAGTTGCATACAATTAAAATTATCATTGAAGTTTTTGTATTTATTAATGGAGGGCAAAGGAGTATTTTTGGAGTAGTTTTTAAAAGGAGTACAAAACTCCCTGAAGGAGTACGGATGGTCACCTTAGTAATACCCATATAAATAAATAAATCAATCAATCAAAAACAATGTAAGTTGTCTCACCAGATTTTTATATTATTACAATCTTTTATTTATTTTATAATAATTGTTGCTCTGTTTTTACAATTTCATTGCGTTGATTTATAGTTATTAATATTATTATTATACCACAATTGAGGCAAAATGATAAGGGGATTTTAATTTTGCATGATAACAGAGAATTAGTATAAGACAAATTGTTTTATTGTATTGTATCTTTTACTAGCAAAAATATTGGTGATCTGAACAGAAAATTAAATGTACACCGAATTTGATTCATACGATATGACATGATACAATTAAATATGTTATTAGATTTTGTTTTCATTCAAATCCAGAAACAATAAGATAATTTTTTTTTTGAAACAGACATGAATATGTAAAGATAATAAATCAATTATTATTTTAATGGTATTGTCATGAAAATAAATGAGTGACACAGACATTACGTATGACTCAAGCATATGACATTGGACGACCTCTTAATGTTTTTTTTTGTTACATCATATAACATACATTGATATTGATAAACTGGAAAATATAAATGTTCACAAATTCAACAAACATATTATTTATCGTGCATTTCATTATAATTAGTAACTGCAATTGGCGCTGTTAAATGAAATTTTGTAATCATAATAATTAATAAATGAAATGAAATTTGATATCTCTTAAAAACAGAAATAACAAAATATTATGAAATTATTTTTTGTGTTAAGTTGTAAAGGCATACATAGTTTTTGTTACAAACTTTTTTAACTTTCTCTTACTGTTAGTAAGAGTAGAAATATTGCAATCATGTCAAATTTTTCAAATCACTTTTCACAAGAAATGCATGATTTGAAGTTTCCTAAGTATGAAAAAATCTGTTTAACGAATGGTTTGTATGTATGTGTGTGTGTGTGTGTCTGTGTAAATAAAATATCTCAAAAATGAAAACTTGCAAGAAGTTCAAAACTTCGCCTGACTCGTGCACTAAACTTCATTGAACAAATTGAAAAGCTGTCAGTTAACATTTTATAAAAAAATTATTACAGCTCATTTCATTAACATCCCTCGTTACTTAATTAGTCTAGACATCCGTTCATAACATTATAGGTGTTTCTATTCTTAAATTTATTTTCAAATGAATTTTCCAACCTAACTACAAATGGAATACACCGAAAACATTGCTTAATTAAATTGTTAGACCTTGATTGCTCACACTACATTCATATACATATATATTCCCTTCTAAGAATATTTAATAAATCAAATTAAATTAAAAAGATTTAAAATGAGTCAAGCTCTTTACAATTTTTTCTTTAGAAATATTGTCATTCTATATGGAACTCACGTACAATATGAATAAAACCAACTTTCAAGGGAACCATTAAAAAAATCGAATAAATTTTTATTATGTATTACGTAACTACTACGCACTTGATGGATATTGCCTGAAATCTTCGTATCAGATACGTTTGTAGTATCTAAACGGAATAACTTTGAGTTTCAAATACAATACATTCCATTACACGGCGTATACTGTTGCTGCCCCTTAACAAATTGTCAGATTTTTATCCGAAATCTTCCTGTCGGATTCGATGATATACTTGAAGAAGAAACAGCAAGTTTGAAGATTCCCTGTGATGTTTAGGTTTTTAAGATATTTCGTTCACATATTATACAGACCATTCTCTAAAAATATATATTTTCAATTTTAGAGAATTCAAAACATATATTACCGAAAACACACATATAAATACAGGAAATTTGACAAGATAGCAATAATTTTTCTTACTACTTACCGTAAGAGAAAGTAATATATATGTTTGTTACTACAGTCAAAAAGGAAGGGATTAGCTCAGTGGTAGCGCGCTGGACTAGCAACGCGGAGGTCACGGGTTCGAATCCAGCGTGTTGCCCTTAGATTTTTTTCTTCCTAGGAGCCTCTATAACTCACTGGCCGGTGATGGGCAGTGTTGCCTGTTGCTAGAGAATGCTGCTTGGAGGTCGGCCGTGCAGAAGGCTCCGGGGGGGGGGGCACAATGGATCTTTCAGGTCGCATGCAATAATCACCTACAAAAATCTACTACAGTCAAACATTCTAAATCTGACATCACAACTCCTCTATGTTAAGCGAAATTTAAAAAGTATTTATTTACCTAACAGACTAGTTTATAAGTTAAAATGTATAAAAATGTATTAAAACTACAGATATTTATGATATTTAATTTGAATATGTAGAGTATAAATAAAAATACGTGTATGAAAAAGTAAAAATAATGAATTAGTAAGAATATTAGAAATAGGAATACACGATGAGTTTAGTTTACTATGGAGGTTTGTTTCAGTCAAGGTTAAAAGAGATAGACGTAATAACTGAAAAAAGAAAGAAAGAAAGGTATAGAAAACACTAATATATATTAGTCATCAATTTATTCTGTTCTGTATCTATAAATATATATAATTGTTGTAATAAAAAAAATAAAATAAAAACAAAACTTTTGTTTCTTTCGCTGATTACAAAACAGAAACGTATATTTCAAGAAGATGTGGGTAAGAATTAGGTCCATAATATAAATATTTTGGCTAGGTTATTTTTACCAAAATGTATATCAGCACATTTCTCAACTAGCCAACTAATTTTGGTCAGTATATTGACTTTATAACGAACGGTCTTCTTATATTTATAAGGCAAGAGAAGATATTAATAATACAAGATTGAATAAATAATCAACTTGGCTATGCTTAGTATTTATTACTGTTAAATGAGTGGAATACTTAGTGGCGGGCTTGTGATTAGTGAGAGTAGAAGTTCAAAAATAAACAGTAGGGGAGGGTAGGGCTTGTTGTTACAAATATCAGCTAACATTTTTTAACTGCTGTATGTTACACTCAAAATTGCTGAAAATTGATTAATTTGTTGCCTCATTTATTTCTATTAATTATAGATTTTTTTGAGATTTTTCAAAATGAAGTAACATTTAAAAAATTCAAATTCTATTAAAATCCGCATACTGTAACAACTTGCCCTTCGGTGGGGCTTGTTTTACATGCGGAGAAGGTAAGTTGTTACAATGTATAAAATACATGTTTGGGTGTTTATTTTAAGAAAATAAAACTGAAATTTATGTTCAATATACAAATTATCAGATCTTTATTTTAATAATAATAGCAGCTTGATTATGATCTAAACATGGATTATTACAAATTTAAATGCTTGAACATTCATTCTCTTTCTATTCACTCTGACTACCCATCTCTAAGTCCGAGTTTTAATTGTGGCAAGTACATCTAGGATCATTTTTAACACATTTTAAATGGGTCCATCTTTTGCACTCCATGCATTCAACCCAATTTTCTCCACTTTTTGACTGCGACCATAGTTTTAGACATTTCAGGCACAGCCAGTCCTCAACTTCTTTGCCGTAATTTGATGGCAAATTATTTTTTTGATTCTTATACGCAGCTTTGGAGACACAGATTTTTCTTTTTGTTAGAATTGCCAACTTTCTCGTTTTTCTTGTTTTTGGCTTCATTTCTTTTAAGATCTGCCGTGATTTGATTTAAGATATGCAGTGGGGCAAGTTGTTACACTGTAACAACTTGCTCCAACCAAGTGTAACAACTAACCCCACTGACGCTATTTCACTAATTAATCTGTAAACAAATAGGTCAAAGAGTACTAGCGCAACCATATTGGATTGAAATTATTGTTAAGAATGTTTGAATTAACAGCATAAGTATCAAAGCCTTACCTTTAGTAGTTTTCAGAACAAAGCTTTCGGTTTCAATAATAAAATGTAGCTTTCACTATGATATTTCGAGCAACGTCACACAATGCCGCCATATGCAACAGAATCTTAGCGGAACTGTTTCTCAACTTTGACCGCTTAGAAAGTGTTTCTCTCAGCCGATTTTTTAAAAATTACATTGTAACAACATGCCCCACCTTCCCCTACATTAAAATTAAACTTAGTTTACCAGTACTGCCCATTTGAAATATTTCGGATTATTTCAGTAAAATTTGAGTTAAAGTTAGAGAATTTTAAAGTCATCAGAGACGTTTTCCTTAATATCCTGCTTCATTTTGTGGTCATCGGGTTCGGGCGTTCGCCCATCTTCAGGATATGTTTGTCAGACAGTGTGATAACACAGACTTGCCCAGAGCAAATTCAGTTCACTCACTCCATTTTATCACAACTGGTTGGTTATTAACAACCTACCCTGAAATATTCTGTAGTACCTAATACATATCCTTGGATTTCACTCAAGAGGTTTCATAATTATAATTCGCAAAAATAAAAAAATTCGAGTTTCTCTTTCAGTGTTTATATTGAGGAGTTAGTCATATTTTTTTTTTTTTTAATTTAAGGGGCGCCAACACCTATGGTCTAGGGGCCGGAGCCTTCTCAGTGCATTGTCGGCCTCTAGACAGTGTCTCTCGTTGCAGACATCACTGCCCATCACCGGGACAGTGACCTGTTAGAGGCTTCTAGGAAGAAAAAAAAATCTAACGGCAACACTGCTGGACTCGGACCTTCAGTCCGTGTAAGTAATCACTCAACTTCCTCATCAAGGTCATTCTTTATCTTAGGCTATCACTATTTGGTCGCCCGCAAAGAATAATTTAGAGATTTACTCATTTCTAAATTTGATTTTTTTTCTTCTGAATATTCAATAGCAAAAAACCCAAATTGAAAAGAAATTTATAGTTGTTAATTGTATTAAATTTGATTTCAAGGAATTTATTATTATTGAAGTTGAATAAATAATCTGGATAAGATTATAAAGAGCCATTCTAAGATGAATAATATGAAAGAAAGAATATTACAGAACACATATAGATATATATAGTTGATTACCTTTTGATGATGGGGTTCTGGAATGGAAAGAAAGTTCGACGACCCATACAACTCGTGCTTGTCCTTTCTAACGCTGCAACCTGTTTATGTTCACTTTTTCTTTTTCTTAGAAAGAAAAAAACTACTTTCTCCTAATTTATATTTAAGTGTATTAAATGTAAAAAGCTATATTTGCAATATTTTATCATTCTTAGCTGTTTATTTAATTAATTTTCTGCCACGGCATGAAGCCGACGATGATGACTACGTATTATTTACTTAATTACTATGAACATCAACAATTAAATATTAAAAAAAACAAAAAACAGAAAATTCATTTCATTGTTTATCGAAATCCAGGAATATATTCAGCCACCTGAATCTATGCGAAAAAGTAATCACACTAAATAATATATCAATAAAATATAAAGATCGCAAATGATCCCAAATTTTGTTACTGCACAATTTTAGTCATATTACAATTAGTCTAGTCGATAAGATAAATAGGTAATTACTTGTCCAACAGTTGTGAAGTTCGGCCAGAAATAAATAGAAGTTGCAAATTTCACCGTTAGATAATTTTATTATATTTTTTGAAGGACATAAAAATATTTTAAACAGGGATTGAATGTAAGAGTTATTATTTTTAAAACTAAAAAATTAATTCGCCGTTAGTAAGCCCACACTTTAACTACTCACTAATTTTAAGTTAAATTACGTGAACATTTTTTGAACTTTATGATTTGATAAATGAAAGTTATTTTTAGATCGTTATTTTTAAAAATTCTATAGATTTTTAGAGAAAGGTAATAATTAGTTGTTAACATTTTTTCAAATTTCAACAAAAATTAATTATAACCATTTGAGAGGGTTATGTATTGCTCAGAAATAAGAGGTATACTGTGAATTTTATTATTTCATTCAAACAATCGATCATGTCTAATAATCGATATGTTTTACTACTGGGACTTTTGCTAATACGCAATTTTAAACAAACAGAAGATAAATTCATATTGAATGACATTGGGAGCATTTTGAAATTAAATTCTTCTTAAGTTTATTTTATTTTAGTTTTAGTTAATTAATTATGTATTTTCCAATTATAGATATTTAATTATTAGAGAAACAAAAGGATGTTGTTTAGTTTTTTTTTCCCCCATGGAGGAGAAAACATGAGAATTTGATTTTATAAATTCATCAAAAATTTTTATTTGAATTTATAAATATAAAAAAAAACAGAATTTTCTCTTATTATATTATATACATGTTTAATAAATTTTAAAAATATAAAGATTGGTGCAAATATATGTATTTGATTATCTAAATTTTCCATTTTTACTTTCTCTTACTCCTAGAAAGAGGAAGTATTATAATCGTGTCATATTTTCGATATCCAGTTTTCACCGGAAATATCCATTTTGAGGTCTCCTGAGTCCAAAAAAGTGGTTTTTAGCAAATAGTCAGTGCGTGTGTGTGTGTGTTGTGTGTTGTGTGTATATGTGAACAGCATAGCTCAAAAATAAAAAACAGTAGAAAGTTGAACCTTGACATTGCATTTAGGTATCACCATGGGATCTGACAGTACGTTATCTGTCAAAATTCTTCAACCGGAAGTACCGCTTTACTAGTTGTTTTTTTTTACCTTTTTGCAATTTTCTCAAAAATGGTTCAGACGATTTTCTTTAAATTTGCTATATCAACTAGCTACAGCATTTATTTGAAACATTTATCCAGAAAAATTCACATCTGGGGGGAAGTGTGGGGCTACGGCTTCCTCTAAAGTGCTATTTCAGTTTATTAAACAATTCTGTCATCTAAAAATAATGTTAATTAGAATTAAATATGTTGCGGAAATTCCAAATTTGACAAAAATCGGGCCACCGGAACTGCGTTTACTTTACCACTTAAGATTTTTTTTCACTTTTGCACGGTTTTGTCAGAAATGGCTCCGATGATTTTCATGAAATTTCTTATTATATAAATTACACATACAAATATGTGTACAATTTTTATTTAAAACATTTCTCTGGAAAAATTCATTTAAGGGCACTTTTAGTGTGAAGGGTGGGGTTATGTTTTTCTCTAAAGTGCTATCATAGTTGATTATACAATTCTATCATTTAAAAAAAAAATTATTTAGAAATAAATAGATGGTCAAAATTCCGGAGTTTCAAGAAAATTAGTAAACCGGAAGTGCGTCCTTTTACTGAACAATTTTTTTTTCAGTTTTCGATGAATTTCATTAAATTTGTTACACTAACTATAAAAATTTGTCAATTATAATTTTGTGAACTGAAGTAAGAGAAAGTTTTGTGAATGTTTCACACCAGATTTTTTCCAACTCTTTTTGATTGTTTTCAATGAAAAATTAGGCAAAAACGTATCAACTTGGACGAAAATCTCTCAGCATGTAAAATTACTGTAAGATATGTCATTTCGACAGTCAATAATTTCGTTTCTTTGTCGTGAATAAATGAAATTGAATTTTATTTCTGAGCGAAAAATTTTCCGCTCATAAAATAACCATTATTTATGATAGATTTATTTTGTCTAAAAAATAACCCTCATGGTGTGATTTTTGTGATAGTTTTTTGACTAGAAAATAAAAAGTCACATCTTAAATATAAATCAAAAAATCTGGTGTGAAACACTCACACAACTTTCTCTTACTCCAGTTCTCAAGAACAGAAGTGACAAATTTTATAGTTTGTTTACCAAATGTAATGAAATCCGTCGAAAGCGGGAAAAACTGCTCTGTTTAGTAAAGGTGCACTTCCGATTTACTAATTGTCTTGAAACTCGGAAGTTCAGCCACCGATGTAGTGCTATGTAATTATGGCTGGATGCTAGAATGGTATAATCAACTGTGAGAGCACTTTAGAGGAAAACATAAGCCCAGGCCTCCCCTAAAAGCGTCATTTGAAGAATGTTGCCAGAGAAATGGTTTAAATAAAAATTGTAGATGTTTGCATGGCGAGTTTATATTGGTAGCGTGAAGGAAATCGTCGGAGCCAGTTGTGAGAACAATGCAACAAAGAGAATAAATCATTAAGTGAAGTGGTAAAGTAAACGCACTTTCGGTTATCATAATTGTTTCAAGCTCGGAATTTCAACAACATAGTTAAATCTGATTATTTAGGTGTGAGAATTGTCTAATACACTGAAATTGCACTGTAGATGGAAACCTAACCCAATACCCAATGAAAACCCAATATCGAACCCCACCCTCCCAAATAAGTGGCCTTAAATAAATTTGCCCAGAGAAATGTTTCAAATAAAAGTTGTAGCTCTTTGTATGTGTAGATGATATACCAAGTTTGAAGAAAATCGTTGGAGGCATCTTTGAGAAAATTGCAAAAACGTAAAAAAAACACTAAGTAAAGTGGTACTTCCGGTTGAGGAATTTTGGACAGGGGACCCACTGTAGATGCCATGATGATACCTAGACGGAAATCAAGTTTCACTTCTAGGGTTTTCGTTTTAGAGCTATGCTGTAACAGGACATACACATGGACGCACAGACCATTGTACTAAAAACCCTTTTTTTTTTGGACTTAGGGGACCTCCAAAAGGAATTTCCGGTTGAAAATCGATATCGCACAAATTTGACACGAGTACAATACTTCCTCTTACTAGGAGTAAGAGGAAGTAAAAATAGCAACAGTAAATGAAATGCAAAAAACGCTCGTTCCACTCCATTTTTTATGCTTGAATTTTAGTTTTTCTTTGAACACAAAATTTAAGCACTTTGTTTATTATTTTGTAGATCTTTAGGCAAAGTTATACAAAAATGGCTTCCTAATGTAGTAAAAGTTCTGAAAGGCCCTTTGTGAAATACCCACACGACTTTCTCTTCTTGCAATTCTTTTTTCACACCAATGCCATAATCGTAATTCTACTGAGTGGTATTACAAAAGATAGCCTAATATCCTAGGTCACCAAAATCCGCTAAAATAATTTTTCCGGAAAGCATTTCAAATAAAAGTAAAAGATGATAGAGTTTACTACACTTATTAGAACCATTCGGCATTTTGCGTAGAACTTTAAAAAGTCCCGCTCTTCTAGTATCATTTTTCTAGAAAAATGTTTCAACTTTCAAATCAAAGTGGTAAGCTTATAAGTACGAATTTAGATGCATACAAAAGACAAAAAACATATATTTCCGATTAGAACTCAACTTCGAACATTTGACACGATCGTAATACTTGGTTTGACCGCAGTAAAAGAAAGTAATATTTGCAACAGCTGTTAAACATTTCTTATAAAATGGGACACTCATGCTAAGCTTATCTAGGAGGTGCACGCAAATATATTAATCAAAATACTTCTGAAGTAAAAAAATGTCTAAAAGAAGTAATATTACACACAGAGGAAAACATAATTAAAAACACAAAGCATAACTTACAAATACACTGAGGTGTTTGACCGCTCCATTTTCCATTATCTTCACATGTTGAAAGTGGATCACCTTCAATCTTATATCCTCTCTCACATCTATATTTAACCAGAGCACCAATTTTATATGTAGCTACAGAAGTCGCTGAATCTGCCGTTCTTATAAGTGTACGACCATAAAGACGATCATTACCAGTTACTGAAAGTATTGCATGGTCTGCCAACACAGGTTCTCGACAACGAATTTCTAATGAAACATATATATGTACATATGCATTACGTTTTTGCTCGGTTGCTAGAAATACCAATAAGTACATAATTATGACTCAATAGTCATATCTTACCTTCACATCTTGGAAGGCTATCACTCCACTGTTTAGTTTCCAAACAAGTCCTTCGAGATGGTCCAACTAAGCGATAATTCTTTGAGCAACTAAAAGAAACTTCACTTCCAAGAAAGGTTGTACTATTGATATAGCTGACTGAACCATAAGGAATTGGTGGAACCTTGCCACAGTCGACATCTTAAAAAATATTTGTTTATTTCAATATTTAAAGGTATTTCTAATGAAAAAAAAAAAATCTGATATGAAAAAGGTATTTCCGCTTAACGGATTTTCAGAAACTTTCGGTCTGTCTTATGATGAGCCTCCAAAGTTAGACCTTCCAATGATTTTTGTTTTCTGAGTTTTATCCTGAACTCAAACAGGCTTATAAGACCATTTATCTTTTTCTGATTAGTAACTTCCTAATACGGCTGGTGAAAAATTTATTTTGGAAATCTGACACGAAGGATTAAAATTAGTTCCGCTACGAAAATTATAAGAAGGAAACCGTTTAAAGAGTAATGGCAGTATTAGAACAACTCTTCAAAAGTTAAATTATTTAAAGAGGTTATTAAGAACGTTTAATGAAGACTGTTTCAAGTATAATAAGGATGCACATGCTACTTTCAAACAATGTTCAAGCCTGGTCCGAATTAAAAATATATAATCAAATAGTTACCAAGTATGAAAAATACTATTTGAATAAGGTTTATTTTTAAACGTTTACAAATAAATAATTAATTTTTGTAATAAATAGCGAGTAATATGTGAATCGGACCGCAAGCATTCTTGCTTTATAGAAAAATTTGTTTCTAGAAATCATTTTGCACTCACATTAAAAAGCACTAACAAAAAAAAAAGGTAACAAAGGATTTGACATTTTTTTTACAGAGATGGAAAGATTTTATTAGAGAATTTTTAAAGTTCAATTTATCTAATGATGAGAAATCAAGTAATCATAAATTTGTATTATTGTTTGAAAACATATAAATGAAAACAATGCCATGGTTTTTCACCACATCCTATCTCCGTTTGTATTTCAACTATTACTTTAATGTTACTTCAATTTGTAATATAAATATTTTTTTAATGTAATGGTGCTAACATTGACAAACTGGAGGTCCACCATCCCATTCGCCTTGAGTTGTGCACTCAAGTGTTTGTCGTCCCTTAAGAATGAAACCTGGTTCACAGTGATATTCTATTTTGGAATGTACGTTGAAATCATATCCAACAACGTAGCTATCTTCAGGTATATCAGGTTCTGGACATGTAATTACTGTAAAAAAAAAAAAGAAAGGTAAAAAATTTATAATTTCGTTACCAAATTATTCTTAGTAAAATTCGTATTTATTTTTGTTCTCGTATTATGTTTTATTTGGTAAAATTATACAAGTTTACAGAATTACTGAATTTTTTCTTAAAAAGCTTACATTCACAAGTGGGTGGATCAGCAGACCATTTCGCATCCCTCAGGCAAGTTAGTCTAGAACGGTCAGGCGGTTCTAACCAGTGATCCTGTTCACATGTGTATTCAACTATACTTCCATGTGTTGTTGTACCATTTAACAAAACATATCGACCATTTTCTATACCAGGAGGTTCTCTACAGTCAACATATTTACAAGTTGGAGCTTTTCCAGACCATTCACCTCCTAGGCTGCAAGTTAGCACCTAAAGAAGAGTAGAGAATAAGCAAATTAAAATCCAGGACCAAGAGAAAGACAAAATATTGTTTTAGTAAAATTTAAAGAACTATTGCTGTCTTATATCATGCTAACAATATAATAATAATAATAATTTTTATTTGTTCAAACATCTGTTTTCGTACAAAGTAAAGTGAGTAGGTACACAATAGAGTATACAAATATTTGGAAAAATTTTTAAATCAAATATAATATAATAAAATAAAACATCTTTTGAATATTAAAAAATAAAATAAAATTAGCAAGAAAAAGAACTAGAAGAAGAAGATGAATAAAATAAGAAAAATAATATGAACAAACAAAACAAAAGAATCAAAACAGTAAAATAAAAACTATTACCTCTAATGATAAAGAAAAGACAATAGTAATGAAAATAGCAAATTCAAATCGCTTAAAAATAATAATAATAAATAAAATAAATGTATAAATAAAAAATACATAAAATAAAAATGAAATTATCATTCTTCATAAGCTTAAACAAATAAAATACTCATAATTAAAAATTAAGCATTATTATACTTAAACATTAGAAATATGATAATATAGTGAAAAAGATACATATAAATTAAGATAAGTAAATAAACTAATACACAAACATCACAAATTATTTATTATTTATGAAAGAAACTTCTGTTATAAGAATTTGGTATTAGTAAGGAGGTTGAATTTCTTATTACCAGAAGAAAGATTAGTGATAACAACTCTTTCTAGTCTTCAAAATTTCATTTATTTATTCACTGAACAAAATAGGATCTATGAGATCAGCATTTTTACTTCGAAATGCCCTATTTTTTCTTAAGGAGCTGACATTCGCAAGTAGGTGGATCAGCTGACTATTTTGCATCCCTCAGGTTCTGTTATTCAACTAAACTTCGATATGTCTTAACATTTAACAAAACAAATGAAATAATGACCTCATAGAAATGAAATTATAAAGACTTTAAAAGGAGTTGTATCACTAATTTGCCCCTGGTAATATTACTGTTGTATATTTTTTTAATAACTAAAAAACGAGCCGGAAGGAATAGGAAAAACACATTATTTCACAAAGAAATGTGCAAAATGTGCGGCGGCTCAATTAATAATAATAATAATAATAGTAATAATAATAATAATAATAAAATAATAATAATAATAATAACGTTCTTGAGAAAATGAAATAACATTTTTACTTGTAAATCATTTACAAAAACTATTATAGATAATAAAACTTTTATAATAAAAGATATCTCCAATTTGGGAACGTTCCCAAGTCTTCATAAAATTATTCAAGTTACGATTTTATTTTATTCAAATAAAATTATTTATATGCTAGCGATTTTTATTATATGCTAGCGATTATCAGTACACTATACTTCAAGAAAAGAACATAAAGCTTAATCCAGCTTTTTATGAAATAAAATTATTAAAAAAATATATATCATTTGACGAAGAATAATTTTTAATGAATTATGAAACTAATGCTTTAGATTACTGCACATGAATACTTAAAGTTTGTCATAATTTTCAGTAAAAATTATATAAATATTAAAATGGTATTTTTAAGTAACATGTAAAAATTATTGAATGATATTTAAACAACTTAATAAAGCACTGAACAAAAACAGAGAAAAGTAACTAAAGACCTTTTGTCCGAACAGAATGAAACCTGGTTTGCAAGTATAAGTAGCGGTAGATCCTGCTCGCTTTCCAGATAACTCAACAGAAGCACCTTCTCCTTGAGGTGGATCCGGGCACCAATCGACTGTGAAATTTAGAAAGACTTAACTGTCATAACTGTTAAAGGAATTGCTTTTTATAAACCTTTAAACATAATCTCAAAATAAACAAGTCAGGGTCAGAGATGATTTTTTTATCTGATAGCCACTTCATTTTGTAGTCATTGATCTTAAAGTTCGGTTTCGTGCTCAGGATATCTTGATAAACCATATGATAATACTGGCTTGCATAGAGCAAAATCAGTTTACACATTGTGAGACTTGACTCTGTGCAAGACTGTTTACGAAGACATCCTGATGATGATATCCGAAACCGGTCGATAACCACAAAATAAAGCAGAGTATCACGGAAAAATTTCTGATATTTTCCAGTTTTGCGGACCCAACCACTGCAAATAAATAAAGGATTATTAATAAGTTTATTCTAAAATTCAATAATTAATATTTTAGTAAACATTAAATAATTGATGTTCCCCACAAAATACTAAACTATATCTCATGTAACGCCTATACCTCACCAAAATGATATATAATTTATAGGTGATAAATGTGTGCATCACAAACAATTCTATTTAAGAATCAACATATATTTTGTAGAAAGTCTATCTATATGAATTATTTATATTAAGCTTGTTTATGTTGCTATCCTGACAAGAATAAAATTTATTGAGAATATTTCTGTGATATTAATAATTTCTATATTCGAGTGATCTGTATTATTATTAATAACTTAAAATGTTGAAATTAAAAGCTATTTAAATGCAATAATATTCCAAAATATTTCAAGACCGGCAGGGGTTTATTTTCGATTTCTTATAATGTTGGTATAAGAAAAATAAAAACATCCTTTCCTAAATAAAGAGAACAAACATTATTCAATTCTTTGTGTATTAGAAAAACGATACTGGTATTCCTATTGTGAAATAATTTAAAATATTTATCGATGACAAGTTAAATTAAATTATTTTAATGATTTTGAATATTTGTTATTACTTTAGTATTATAAATATATCCGTCGACATTGCGTTTATGTCTAATCATTGTTGAATGTCAAACTTTGAGTTGGAGAATTAATTTTCAAAAAAATTTTAATAATATGTGAAATTCATAAAGGCTTATGAATTATTTATTTGGCTACTTACATAGGCACTGAGGTTGTATTCCAGACCAGTTTCCATCATCACCACAAGTCCTCTTTTCTTCACCAACAAGAGTATAATTCATATCGCATGAATAAAGGGCTGATGCTCCATAAGATGTGCGATTATCAACCAATGTCACACTTCCGTGATCAGTTCCGTTTATCTGACCACAGTCTACGTCTAAAAATTAAATAAAAATTTTGTACCAAATATTAAATTTATTTTTAAAATACTTAAAACTATTAATTTATTAAAATATAGTTCAAGATGGCAGACAACAGTAAGCAATGGAATATTTTAATACAACACAAAAATTTAAATTTGATTAAGAAACAAGAAATTTTTTATATTTTATATTTCAGAATTGGTCCATTTTCAATGGTTTTAGGATTTTCAGCTGCATGCTGAAACAGTTTATATCGACTAGCTGAAATTATCACCTCTTAGCACTTTTTCAAATAAAAAAGTTAAACATTATCCAAATAAAATACAAAAATTGCGTTAAAAAAAATATTGAAATCCTACATTTGCAAGTAGGTGGAACTCCAGACCAGAAGCCTGCGGGAGTGCACTGCCTTTCTGGATCTCCTACCAACATATGTCCTTCAGGACATTTGTATTCGATTGTAGAATTGATGTTATATTCATTTCCCAAAATCGTTGTATTTAAGTTCTTGTCTGGACTACCACAAGATGGTGGTTCTACAAAATATTATAAAGTAGCCTAAATAATAGAACAAAATAGAGTTTTGAAAAAATAATTATTTTAATAAAAATATTATTTTATAATTACGTTCATCAACATATCACTTTGCATATATTAAACTTTTATAAATGTCAATAAAGTTTTTTTGTTTAATTGTCTTACTGTGTTGACAGATCCAGTGAAGATAATCTAAATTACAGCCCACGTCGTTCCATAGCCAATTACTACCTCCATCCAATACAACACAGTTTTGTTCACCATTATAATTGTTTGGTTGTTCTTTACCCCAAGCAGGTTTCGCTATTACTTCACCTGTGATAAGAAGAAAAAAAACATACTTTATGCAATTCATGTAAGCAATTAGATGGAGTCCTTCTCATTTTAGTCTGCGACACCCGATGGTGAATAGAAGGCTTCACCTTCAATTCATCAAGATGGTCCGAGCGCAGCATTAAGGTTATCTGCACCCTACTGAAGTGACTGTTTAAAAACCAAACTCGGCGAATCTAGACTGGACGTCGATAAAAGTCCCCAGCGGAATGAGTCCTTAGAAAGCAAAAGTGGAGGCGAAGAAACATAGGGTGCGGCAGGCGGGGAATAGCCCATCCCACCACACCGAAGTAAAACGTAACTGCGGATTCCGTAACATATCGTAGGGGATTGTACCTATACCTCTGCGGCAGGCTACACAAACTTTGTCCAGACTGGCACCAGTTATGCTGGTGAATGCAGACAGTGAAAGAGGGCGTGATGCCGTGGGGTTTACCAGAAAGGGTGCTCATTGCTGAGGAGTTATCAGCACTTAAAGAAGCTTGTAGATTAAGTGGCTCTTGGTTGGATGAGATTGTAAACTCCATTCGAGGGCATACACTTCCGGACACGCATGCTGTGGCTGGACTGTGTGAACAGACAGCTGTGGGACCAGCAGACTGGCGGTGGAAAAAAGCACCGACTTTAAGCACTTGGATAGGGTGGAACTGATGGCGTGCTCGGGAGAGAATATTCCGAAGTTGCACACCAAAACGACCTTTTTCCCAAGAAGTGTTGGAAAGGGCATAAAAAGATGCCAGCCCCTTGTCGATGCTCATAACGAAGAACAAAAAACGTAGGCGTGGCAAGTCCTTAGCAATAAGGAAGAAAACTCAGACCTTGTCTTGACCATTGGTATTGACAACCAGGCTGTTACGCTGTAAAGAGGAAGGGATACATCATCCGTTATCGTTTTAAGAAAATCCCTGTTAGAGGCCTGAAGAAGCTGGAGGGTGCGAGGGAAAATAAGGCTTCTTCAACGTCCACCTCAGATAAGACACTCTCTGGAGGAAGAAAGCCTAAGAGACCTGGGAGGCATGGACCTCTCAGCCCTTAGAATCAGCCTCTTGAAGTATGAAGAAGAAGAGAAGATGCTCCTGAAAGAAGAGGGCATTCGCCTTAGCTCCACCATAGGTAAGTATACCTCTGGATTAGACAATGGCGTAATCCAGATAAACCTGCATCTCGCTAAGGGGGCACCTGCCATTATAGCGAGGCTGTTTACTAATCAGCTATGGTGCTGATCAAAGAACTCGGACGGTCAAGGGACAGATCAAAGGACTGTCAGATAAGAATGGCAGATATTATGGGATACAAATAGTGAAATACCAAGCTTGCATACTGATCAGGATAATATTAATTATATCTACCTTTCAAATTCACTTCGAGGGATTTAGTGTCCATTCTAGCCCACATGAACTTTGGGACAGGCATGAACTCGACGTGGTAATAACGTCCAGTTATTATGCTGAGCGGTTATTATGCGGAGCTGAAGTATTGCCAGCAGAGGTGCAGAGTTGAGTGAAGGATTGCTAGGGGCGAAATCTGCCACTCCTAATCAGATTCAGACAATGGTGGATAATTATGTAAGGATTGCGATTCTGGAGCGGGCGCCTTTACACCCACATGATCAACAAATACGCTCTGTAGAGCAGATGGATGTGATTCAGGGGGCTCTTGGTGCCAAAGAAAAGGCCATCTGTGCTTTTTAGAAACAGAAGGAGCATTCGACAACACTTCGCACGAGGCTGTTGGTAGAGCCCTATTTAAAAGAAGTGTGGACAGCACAACGGAAAAATGGATGAACGAGATGCTGTCCACAAGAACAGCGGAAACATTGGTGGGCCAGCGGACCATTAAGATCAGAACAACCAAAGATAGTCCTCAAGGAGGGTAGCGTCACCCTAAATGTGGAGCCTGGTAGTTACGATCTTTTCTGCAAACTGACGGATCTCGATGTTTCCTGTCAGGGATATGCCGACGATATTGTCTCTTGCGATGGCAGTGCAGTACAAAAATAAATAAAAAATAAGCAATTAGTCATTATAAGCTAATACTAAAGTTGTACAATAAAAATATTTAACCATTATTTTACAAAAACTATAAAATTGCTTACCATTTACCCATTTCCAAGTTCTCTGTGTGAAGCCAGGTTCTTTATGTGCACCAATCCATACCAACTGTGTCTTCAGGGTTGGTTTTCTACGTTCTAGTTCTGCTAATAAAAATGTATTGTGTACTCCTCTGAATCCGTGCACCAAATCTCCTCCTGGCTTTGATCTACATGCAGTTCTGGCTTCTTGAAAAGAACCCCCTTTACCCACATTGAATTCGTAACACATGCGGTCGAATGCAGCTAATTGAACTTCGCTTGCCGTGCCCTTAGTTGCACATCGATCATTAGAAAATTCTATAAACAGAATGAAATTTGGTTATTAAGTAAAGCCTGAATCTGCTAAAAATATTTAGCTCCAAAATTTGATTACGGTTAATTTTAGTTAAGTAGATTTATTTACAAAATTCCAACTTTTTTTTTTTAATTTAAGACGTGTCAACAACATGTATGGTCATTGGCGCCCGGAGGCCTTCTTGGTGCACTGCCGACCTCCAGACTGTGTTCTCTCGTTACAAACCACTCTCCATCACCGGACAGTGAGCTCTAGAGGTTCTTGGGAAGAAAAAATCTAATAGCAGCACAGCTGAAGTCGAGCCCGGAGTCGAATACGCTAACCACTAAGCTATTTTCTTCCCATTGTTGGATTTTCTTCCATATGTTGGACCCTTTATAAGAAAATTCCTCATCACGCTTCAATTCAAATATATATGTGTATCTCATACTCATGCTGAGAGCTCTTTTTAGAGTAGCCTCGACTCACTTGCTGCAGCGCTTATACTCTACAGTGTTTACACTGAGAGGGATAATCACTTTAGCCGGAGCGGCGAACAGCCCTTTTCAGGGTCACCTTAGCAGTCCTCCGGGCAGCGCTGTGAACGGCTCTTTTAAGGACCACTCTTGTACACAGTTCATGCCTGCGTCATCTTTTTTTTTAGTTTGGTACCTAGATAAGGTATTCACTGGTACCAACACTAATATCTAGAGCACTTTTGTTGCTTTTAGTGTTTCGAGGAATGAGAACGATTAGACGGACTATTCAAATTATGCTCGATAATGTTCCATCGAAAACGCAGCTTGAATAGTTGAAATGTGACAATTTCGTTCGGGAATTTTTGATCACCCTCCTTGTAGCTCCTGATCTGGCATTCATTTACTACGATTCTTTCTATTGTGCAAGTTAATGATGACTATATAGAAAAATGGTAAATATGTAGATATGTTTAAACACACTAAATCATATTTGTCTTATATATTTCTTTTTTTAGTTAGGACCTTTATTTAAAAACGCGCCTCATATATGTACATTTTTCCAGTATCGCATAAATTCTCAGGCAGATGATACTAACCTCTATTTATATTTTATAAATCATTAAGTATTACTTGAATAATTGTACTATCTATCTACTCGAAGTACATGTTTATATTATGTATTACTTAGAAAATCAAGTACTTTGATAACAAAATATATCAAAAATCATAATTTAAAAATAAATTATTCAATAATATCTAGTAAATAAATCATTCTTCTGATGGTCGAATGACCAAGTATTGCTTAATTTAACTCTATCTTTTTTTAACCGAGTAAATCAAGAAAAACAAATAAGTAATCACCTGCAGTAGTGAATATTTCGACTTCACACAAAGATAATGAACCTTCAACTCCAACGAGTTGAATAAAAACGTGTTGTCCAATCAAAGTTCTGGCACAGTTAAAAGTTTTGGTCACGCCTTCCTCTAAAAAAAGTAATAATAGTAAAGAAAAGAAAATATAAATAGTAACATGAAATTGTGCTATAATTGTAAAGTAGTGATGTACAAAATTACAGACCTAGAGTACCCGGGTACCAAGCACAAAGTGGGTTTCTCTGGAGATCCGAACTACTGTTTCCAACTCTGATCTCAAGATCTTGGAGAGGTTGTTGACCTAGCAAATATATTCGTAAATTATTTATTGAATGAAAAAAATGGATTAGTTCTTTTTGAGATACGAGGTCTTCGAAGAAAGTTCCAGATTTTTTTATTTTATATCATATCGTTCAAAGCAACTATTAAGAGTATTATTAATTCAAGTGTCCAAGACATATTATATTATCTCCTCAAATCTTCTAGTGTTAAAATTTTTTTAAAGGCTCCCGATTGCCTTATGAGAAGATAAAGGAGATAAATTAAGCAAATATTTCGTTGAAAATTATTAAAAATAATCTTACCACAACATCCCCTAGTTGTGATTCTGACAACTCTGATTGGATAAGCCCTGAGTAAATCTACCTGCCACCATGGAGATACTTCTTTCATAGTTTCTGTACATTTTTTACCGTCATGCACTGTGACTTTGTCACCATCGTTGGCATTAGAAGCGGCTCCGCCTCTCACAGAAGTAGACTGATTTGCCGGACGTCGTAATGCAACATTTGTACCTAAGAAATGTATAAACAAAAAAACATCAATAGAGTATGATTGAATCATGTTTAGCATTATTATTACTGAATTATTTATTGAAATGGGAAATATGTGCAGCTATAGATACAATTCATATTTATAAGTCTTAACATAGAACTGAAATAAGATCCTTTAGGCAATTAAATAATTGGGAAACAAAGTTAAAATATATCAAGAACTAAAGAAATGGTTTATAAGTCTCAGATAATATTTAAACATAGAAATATTGAAAGATATGATTATTTATCCTTAGATTTCCTTGAAAACGGCAGTTTAGATTTTGTAATGGAATAGACAGTTCTCTCTATTTAGGAAATTTGCCACAACAAGCGCTAGAGACGTGCTATTGTCGATATCAGCCATATCACCTCCTAGTCCAACGAATTGTTACTTCTCTGAAGTCCACTTTGACGTTAAGGACAAATGGGTTACAACTTCAAAGAACCAAGCTCCAAGTGTGAAGCAAAAGAGAGCCCAAGAACTAGACAAAAATCTAGTTATTTGAAACAATCGTTAGAACAACCAAGAGTTCTAACTAACCACAACGCTCATGAAGCAACTCATATAACAATCAACGCTACTACCATTTCATATTTACAAACTTTTCGCTCGGTCATTCTATACTCGCATTATAAATTTTTCTCCTCTTCTCAATATGTCAAAATATAACATTATGTTTTAATATAAGTAGTGACTTTTTGTATGTTTATCTTAAAATAACTTATTTTGAGTGCAGAATGAGTAGTTTCTATATTATTTCTACATCCCAAACCATCATCATTTCCTGTAACCATTATAATTTGTATAATTTTCTTACCAGAAATTCTACTTTCTTCAATTCTGCTTTCTGTAGTGAAATATATTCCTAATGTCGTAGGAAATATGAAAACAATAGAGAGTTAAAATGTTTAATCGCTCACACCAAAGTTCACAATGTGGTAAAACATACAAATTATTAGAGATATTTTTCGTGATATACACTGAGTGTATGATTTTGCTCTTTGCAACTCTGTGCTATCACACTGTGTTTATCAAGACATTCTGATGATGGGCGAACGCCCGAAACCGGTCGATGACCACAAAATGAAGCAGGATATCATGGGAAAAATCTCTGATGCTTTCCAGCTCTGCGGATTCAACTACAAATAATAATATCAATATTTGAGGAGAGAAAGAAAATGTGTAACTTAAATTATTTCTTTAAAATGAAATCCTAAAAAGGAGATGTTTTTCTTCATTCTTTTAATAACGTGGGAATGAATTAAACTACAAAAAAAAAGCAGACCAGTTTAAGTGAAATAATCTAGGCTGTAAATAAAATAACCTTGTTAAAAATTCTTTAACTAAAATATTTAGTCTGGATTTTTTCAGATATAAAACAAAACGACAGACAAAACATGATATAAATAGTATGGTATAATATTAAACGAAAAAACGCAATGGCGCAACACGATACGAAACAGAAGTGACAAACATTAATTTGTTTGAATAATAGATTTAATAAAGTTTTGTATTTAGGATTAATTGGTTAAGTGGTGAATGTATCTACTAGTAACTAGTACAATAAAAGAACACTATTATCAAATCTACAATTCATAATAACACTATTTTTCAAGTTAAATTATTATACAGTTCATGAATATAGTTAAGTTACTTTCACTGGCCTACTGCACCATATCCGTACCATAAAAAAAGTTATATGAAAGTAACTAAGATCAGGGTGAAAGTGATTTAACTATAATAATATAGGGGCCTAATACGAATTATAAGATAGGTAGGCATTTAAAATTTTTAGATAATATGTATTATTTTACGCAATCACTTTCAAATTAAAATTATTTCAAATCAATCAAATTCTATTTGGGATATAATTTATTGTTATAAGGTAATTATTTTACTTTATATAATTTACCCCAATGGTAAATTTTTATATATATCTCTGAAAATCGTGTTTTCACCGGAAAATATGTTTCAAGTTCTTCTGACTCCGAAAACAAAAAAATTTTTTTAGAGTATGATCTGTATGTGTGTCTGTATATGTCAAAAACGGAAAATTGCAGATAGCCCAACTTTTTTAAATAATTTAAGGCGAGTTAACATGTACAATCATTGGCGCCCGGAGCTATCTGAGTACATCGCCGCCGCATTCTGGGCAGTGTTCTATCGATACAGACAACACTGTTCATCACCAAACAGTAAGCTGTAGCTCAAATCTGATATTCCGTTTAGGCACTATTACAATGTTCTGGACAAAAATCCATCAGCCGGTAGAGCCAGTTTACTGAATAATTTTTTTCAATAATTTATTTGCAACTGTACCATAAATTTAACAAACAAATATGATGGAATGGATGAATGTTTACATGTCATGAATTTCAGGTGAAGAAAATACCCAATGGTATTATTACTTCATGGGGTAGAAGTTAATTTAAAAGGTCACAGGGCCACTGACGCTTCAAACGTTGGAATGGATTATCGGATAAGTTTTGATTTGCAAGTTGTTTAACCAATGGATTATGATGATTGGACAAGATGTAATGGAATCTTTGATAACGGAATTTTATTAGATTGGACACAAATGGAATGGATAGGTCGTTATGTAAGGTTTTTATTGGAGACATAATAAGGAGCATTGGTAATTTTTGTAGGATTTTAGACTGTAAAGCTAGGATACGGTAAAGTTGGAATGCTTAGTGGAGCCTCATATTTCTAGTCCGTACATCCCCTTTTCAGTCTGGTACAAGGGTTCCAGATAAGTCGTTTTTCCAACCCAAGATAGCGTAGTGTACTTTGTCAGCAGGTCGGTAGGAACGTGTTATTTAACTTAACACTAGGACTTACTGAATAGCATTTTCGATTTTTTCGAAATTGGTTTATACGATTCTCTTTAAACTTCGTATGCTATCTAAATATATCTTATATATCTACTAAATACTTTTATGTAAAAAAGTTTTTTTTTCTAAAAAAATATATTTGGGGTGGGGGAGGTTTCGGAGGAGAGCAAGTATAACCTTCTCACTCTAATGCCAACTTCAATACAACTAGTTGTAGTTTTGTAGCCTACATTATATTATTAAGATATATTAAGAGATTCGCTAGAATTCCAATTTTTGTAGGGAATCGATTAATAGGAAGTTGATTTTAAGATCATATTTTTGATTGTTTTTTGGAATTTTCTCAAAACTACTAATAACGACGATTTTCTTTAAACTTGGAATGCTTAACTACACAGATCACAAACCTATAACATTTATAAGAAACACTATTTCGAAAAATTGACTTTAGAGTTGTACCCGAAGGACCTGTAATTTAGGTGTAATTTTAAACGGCTGCTATAAAGCTATGTTATGAATTGACAACAGAGGCCGCTGTTAAGTAAACAACTATAATCCCCACCATATTTATAAGTTAATGGAAACCTAAAATGTTTAGTAAACATTGCAAATTTATACAAAAAATTTGTATATTAGAATTATAATAATTGCTTTAAGAGAAAAATGTGTAAGTGTTTCATACCAGAGTTTTTAGTTACAATAATATTCACTCATTGATTCATTCTCATTCTTTTCAAGCAACATTTCTAATTAGGAAAATTTTTATTTCCACTTTAGTTGGCCATATTTCTTTTTTAAAGGCCTTAGAAAAGTAGATGAAATTCACTTTATGTCAATTTTTCTTTAAAATCAAATTTTAATACTTTTGAATATGGGTCCTACATATTTAATACTTGTCTTCTTTTTTTTAATTTAAGGGAAGTCAGCATCTATGGTCATTCGCGCCCGGGCGGAGACAACACTGTCCATCATCGGACAGTGAGCTGTACAGGCTCCTAGGAAGAAAAAAAATCTAAGGTCTGCACAGCTGGACTCGAATCCGGGACCTCCACGTGGGAGCCCAAAACGCTAACCACTTAGCCATTTCCCATCCCTACAATACTTGTCCTAACATAAATATAGAGATGGAGGGGGAGATAAGTACCAACCTACTAGTGTTGGCAGGTAGGGAAGAGATTATTATGGCCCATTAAAGTACTCTAAAAGGCACTGTGACCAACTACACATAAAATTTGAAATTAACACCACAAATTTGGCACAATTATCCAAAATAGTTTGTTTTTTCTTTTTGGAAAAATGTTTCAAACGTTTTAAATCTGTGAAGTTAGCTCACCAAGTTTAAACGAAATCGTATTAGTCGTTTTCGTGATAATTCCAAAAAAATGCATAAACTTATTCTATAGCGTCTCATTACTACTGGTTAATCGCATTTCTTCAAATTTAGAATTCTATCAATGCCTTCAATGTATATTATAATATTATGTAGATGGTAAAACCGCCTATTATACTGAAAAGGGTCTTTAGAGGAAAAATAACGCTACTGTTCCCCCAGACCCCCAAATATCAAATTCTCCCAAGAATATAAATTAAAATAAAAGTGGTAGGTATTTATGTGATTAGATAGACGAAGTTTAAAGAATATAGTTGCAGCCGTTTTTCAAGAAAATTACGAAAAACTGAAAAAAAAAAAAACCGTACCTATAATTGCACTTCCGGTTGAAGGATTTTGCCAGAAATCTTCGTGTCCGATGCGCAATGTCAAGACAGACACCCATACATTCAGACTATTCGCTAAAAACATTTTTTTCTTATTTAGGGGACCCCAAAACATGTATTTCCGGTGAAAAATCTATTTCGAAAATCTGGCACTATTGAAAAATACTGTCTCTTACTACGAGTAAGAGAAAGTATTTTTATAATCAATCACTCAACGATTTTTTTTCTCTTGCTCCAATTCTCATATTTGACTAATTTTCACTTTCTCTTACTCCTTAGTAAGAGGAAGTATTGTTATCGTGTCAAATTTTCTATATCGAGTTTTCACCGGAAATATCCGTTTTGAGGTCCTCTGAGTCCAAAAAAGTGGTTTTTAGTTTAGCAAATGGCCTGTGTGTGTGTGTGTGTGTGTGTATGTGAACAGCATAGCTCAAAAACCGTAGAAAACTGAAACTTAATATTCCGTTTAGGTATTATCATGCGATCTGACTGTGCGTTATCTGTCAAAATTCCTCAACCGGAAGTATCACTTTACTAGTTGCCTTTTTTAATTTTTTGCGTTTTTCTCAAAAATGGCTCCAAGGATTTTCTTTAAACTTGATACATCAACAACATATACAAGGAGCTACAACTTTTATTTGAATCATTTCTCTGGGAAAATTGATTTAAGGGCACTTTTAGGAGAGGGGTAGAGTTACAGCTTCCTCTAAAGTGGTATCATACTTGATTATACAACTCTATCATCCAAATGAAATTAATTAGAAATAAATAGTTGGCCAAAATTCCGGGTGTGAAGAAAATCAGTAAACCGGAAGTGCGCTTTTACTGAATAGTTTTTTCAATTTTCGACAAATTTCATTAAATTTGGACCACAAACTACAAAATTTGTCAATTATAATTTTGAGAACTGGAGTAAGAGAAAGTTGTGTGAGTGTTTCACACCAGATATTTTTTTTTAAATTGGCATTTTATTAGGTTTTTAGTACCTTTTACTCCCACCAGATGTGGAACAGTTATTGTATTCAGTTAGAATTCACAACTCTCCTTCAATCTTTTGGATAAATATTTCAAATAAAACTAATTGTTTTATAAAGCAAAGCTATGTAAAGCCTATTTTTTTCAAACTTAAATTTGTTTTTATTTTAACGCAAAGGGATTTTTTTTCTTTTGTCTGCAATTATTGCTAAATTGATCTGGTGTCCTGAACAATTTAGTTGATGTCGATTTACATAATAAAGTTACCAGTTATGTAGCTAATTTAACGGTACTATCACAAGATTTTTTTTTCCCCTTAGTAGCCTGCTACATTTTTTTACGTACATCGACCGATTCTTCTATTTGTTTTTTTTTTCGGTGCATCGACTGCCATGGTCATTAGCTTTCTCGTTCTATGGCCACTTGCTGGGATGGCACATGCTAATCTGTGTGGCTCCCACACACACAACACCTTGCTCAGCAAGGCAAGGTGGAGCCACAGATACTCGAGGATCTACCCACACGTCCCCTCTTATATCATCAATCTAGTCGACGAGGGGAAATGTAGGTCTTCTATTTGTTCTTCTTCAGAATATTTAGACTATTTAACAAAGATATGCTGATGATGAGTGAAATCTGAAAAGAATCTAATAAAGCAGGAAAAATATCTGATAAATTCCGGCAATGAGGACTCATATTTAATGTGACTAGTTATCGTTTTTTTACGATTGAGATTACTCATCCATTGTTTACTATTTCAATTCGATTATTGCATATTTGCTAATATGTGGACAATTTGTTAAGAATCTACCCGAATGTTTGGAGTTGATAAAATAATATTGTTTTAAATTGTTCGTCGAAAAACTCTTGCCCCTGAATACTTATATAATTCTATTATACTATCAGCCGACCATGTGCGGTACCTGGGACTATACCTCGACAAGAGAATCACGTGGAATCCTTATACAAGACTTAAATGAATAGAATTAAACAAAAGATATAAGCTTCTAGCCAAAACCAACATTTCACCATAAAAGACGACTGTTACCTATCCCTCCTAGCACCTATATGGACTTACGGACTTGAACTTTACGGTTCAGCTAAACGATCTAATATCAACCGATTACAAACTCTTCAATCTAAAATCCTCCGCCGCATTGTAAACGCTCCATTCTATGTCAGTAACCTAACTATACATAAAGATCTCAAAATTCCTTTTATATCCGAACTTACTAAAACACGTTACAATAGATTTCACAAAAACTTATCAACACACCCTAATCCATTAGCAGCTAACTTGTCCTCAACCACACTTCCTTCCAACCCCCGAAGGCGACTGAGGCAACCTTGTTGACTAATGGAGATCATCACTGGATGATCACCATTCAAGGCACTTTCCACCTTTACCATATTTACTTATTGTACCATTATGTCTCCCATTTTTTATTTTTTTATTTAATTTCATTTATTTATTTTTGTTTTATTTTATTTTGTATGCAGGTCTCCTTATGTAAATGATTTTTCATAATGCATTCTATAACCATTTACTTTTCTTTGCCAATAGTGTTTAATTGAGTTTAGTTTATTTCCCTTAATACATTTTTGTTACTATTAATGGATCAGTTTTATTTTCTTTTAGATAATTTATTATTATTATTTATATCAATTTTTTAATTCATATTTATTATTTATTTATTTTTATTCGACTTTTTCAAGGTTAGTGTTCTTTTTAGTTTTCCTTCTTTTTCTTTTTACATCTAACTCCGGCTGACGGAATATCCAAGCCGTATAATACTTATATATACTTGTAAATTGTATTTCTTTATTTCATTCATAATAAAATATTATTATTATTATTACTGTACCATTATGTACAGTTGTAAAGGACAAATAAAAAGTTAAAAAAAAACAAAAACAAATTGTTCGTACATAATAAAGTTAATGTTTGAAGAGAAAGTTTGGTTTAGTTTATTTATGTAAATTAGTAGTTACATATATATAAAATGGTAAATTGAATTCAAAAGTGAAATGTTATATTTTTGATGTAATAATTAGATTTTAAAAATGTAATAACTTATAGAATAATATCATTGAGTGAAAGTAGAATTAACTACGTTATGTTTGTGATAACTGCAAGTATCTGATATTAATTTTTGATAGTTTATAATAATCACGATGGAAGTAAACTCTGAACCTTCTTTTGATTCTCTTTTTTTTTTTGATGTTTTTCTTTTTTACTTCTTTTTTCTCTTGTAGGATTTACGGAAATGATTATTCAATGGAAAATTAATTTTTGAGGTTCACAAAATTAATGTTTCAATGTGAGCAAAATATCTCAAAAATGAAATATCGCAGGAAGGTCAAATTTGAGCGAGATACAGAGAGATCTGAAATGATATTAATCCATTGGAGGTGCTTAGATAGACGTCCAAGGCTTTAACTCATCCACGTTTCAACCACAAACGTGGAAATTTTTTGGGATCCTGTTTTCTTTTCATGTAGGTTTTTCAAATTTTTCCTCCAGTAGACCTCTTCGCTTCCTTTTTAACAACTTTGGCTATTAAAATCTCAATGAGTTGTCATAGAGAAGCTCACTTCAATGAGAATATTCGCTGCTTTATTTCTATTAACTTCCCAATTTACCAGTTTCCATTGAAGAATGATACTTTTTGTCACTCGCTTGATTTCATTACAAACCAGAAAAAAGTTTGGACAAAACAGTTTAAATGCTGGTAATTTACCTGCATTTTTATATTATGGCCACACACAGGAAATGATGTAAGATAAATTATATGGTCCTGTAAATTGGAGCGGATATTTATGAATAACATAATCAAGAGAAAGTGCAATGAAATAAAATTTTAAAAAAATCGATTACTTTGATAGAAGAATGGTTTAGGACTGAATATAAAAAGTAGACTGTAGATTGTTGTAGGGGATTATTACACTGCGGCCTGAAAGATCTAATGTGCTCCCCCCGGGAGCCTTCTTCTCTAGCTACAGACAACACTGCCCATCACCGGACAGTGAGTTGTAGAGGCTCCCAGGAAGGGAAAATCTAAGGGCAGCATGCTGAGGTCGAACCCGGAACCTCCGCGTTGCTAGTCCGGCGCGCTACCACTGATCTAATCCCTTCCTTCTCCCTTGGCTTTCGCCAATTAACTAGGGACGGAGACCCTAGTTTGTGTCAGTAAAGTGTAGACTGTATGTAGTTTAAGTGTATTGTGTACTGTTCTGCCGAAGTGCATGGAGTACTGAGCTGTGGTAACCCGTGGGGTCCCTACACCCCAACTAACTGCATGCAACAGATACCTCTTGTGGGCATATAAAAAAAAAGTAAGTGATATATCAAAGAATTCAAATATAATTTTTATAATGAGATGTTTGTACGGCTAAGCCCAGAGCAGTTTTATTTTTTTTTTAGAAAAAAGAATTTATTGCTCTACGTTTCGGTTACCATTGGTTCCCTTCTTCAGGAGCTCTTTAAGGTAGGAAAGTTTTTATACTTAATCTTAACTCACTGCTGTGGAATAAAGTGTGCATATGAAGACAAAAAGAAGAATGTTAGACGCTTTCTTCGTGGGCGCTACTCTCTAAGGGGCCGGAGTTTGGACCATTAGGAAAAAAAAGAGGGAAAGTGACTGTTAGCTCTGGAGATGGACTACTTCTGGAGAAGAAGCTGTGGCATTACCAGGATTCAGCATATACCCAACTCTGTGATCAGAGAGCGTGTCAATGTACGGCATAATGTCCTGGGAAAAACTGACCAAAAGAGATTATGTGGTTCGGAGACAACTAATGACAATGGACGCCGTCAGGAGGCCGAAAAGGATTTTTTTGTATATACTCCAGAGGAGAGGAAAAAAGGGGAGGCCAACCGAGGAAAAGATGGTCAGAAGATGTGGAGGAGGGAATGACGGGTAGAGGCCTACAACATGGTGACTGGGAAGGCAGAGATTTTTGGCGGGAAAATGTCTTGGGTATCGGTATTTGATATTTATTGTTAGGCCGAAAGACAAAAAATCTTAACAAATTTAAATATGTTCATATACACAAATTCTCTTTTCCGTTTCTAATTATTGGGCTTCCTTATGGAAGCCTTTTCCATTTATTTTTCATATCCTGCAATACATTATATCAAATGCTATACCATCATTTGATAGAGGATTGTGATGAGAGGGTAAGGACATGTGGAATTTATTGTATGGTGCTTTGATAACGTCTTGTAGGAAGGGTATGTCAAAGTCTGTGTGGACTGTTTTGTTAGAGACATAGTAGGGAGCGTTGACAATGGTTCTAAGGATTTTAGATTGCAGGGACTGGATACGTTGAAGGTTGGAACGCTTAGTTGAACCCCACAGTTCAATTCCGTAGGCCCAAACAGATTTTAAGATGGCTATATAGATGAGTCTTTTATTTGGTAGTGTGAGTTTCGATCTGTTGTCCTGTTTTGAGTAGTCTGAATCGTATGTTCAGTTCTTTTCTTTTGAGTCGTGTATGTGGGTTCCATGTAAATCGTTTGTCAATATAAAGCCCAAGATAGCGGACATCAGCAGCAGGTAATGGGATATTGTTATAGTATATAGGTGAAGAGGTAATGTGTCGAAGGGTAAATGTGACATGTTGGCATTTGTTTTCGTTTTGAACCATGTTTCAAGAGATGATAGGTGGTTCTGTAGCTGTCTTATGAGATATTAGTGGGTCAGTATGGGTAGAAGGGATGGCTGTATCGTCTGCAAAGGAAGAAATAACTGTTTCAGGATGGGTTGGGATGTCAGCAGTGTATACTGTGTATAATAAAGGTCCTAGGATGCTGCCTTGCGGAACACCAGCTTTGACAGGTTGGAAGGGAGATAGGGAAGAACCTACCGACACTTGAAAGTGGTGGTCGGACAGGTAAGATTGCAATGGATGCAGTATACTGTTGAAGAGAGAGAGAAAAAAACACACACACATATATACAGGCCTTTCGGTAAAAATTTTTTTCGTACTTAGGGGGAACCTCAAAATGTGCATTTCGCTAAATTAAATTTCGATTGCAATAGCTCCTCTTAGTAGGAATAAGAGAAAGTAAAAATCAGATACTCACTCCATAAATTACACACTTTATATTCTACATGGATATTTTGCGTCAAGTTAAGCACGCAAATAATGTGCTTTAGTACATTTTCTACCATAATTTATAATAATTCCATTTTGTCATTAAAAACACACACACAATAGTATTATAACCTTATAACCTCCCGCACATACTACAAACAAGCAATGTGTGTGTGTGTGTAACACAAACATTGGGTTTAAGTGAAATCTCTACACAAAATTGGTGAATTTGCTCTGACGATGGATGAAAATCCAAAACCGGTCAAGAAATATTGACGGATAAAATACTAAATGTTATCCAGTATTGCGGACCCATCCACGTATTCCACATAATCAATGTACTTTAGTATTCATAATACACAATAATCAGAATAAGCTTTAGTATTCATCAGAATGATTTCAGTTTTTAGAGGTTTCCAAGTTCGAAGATTTAAAAAAATGTTTCGATGACAAGATTGATGTAAATGTATTCCTTTTATTGATTGAGATTTGTAATTTTAAATGAACTTCTTTAGGAAATCTTTAAAATTGTAATCTTTTTAATGCTAATAATTTTGTTAAATTTCTCTAGTAATTATAAAATATTAAAAAGAAAAAGTTTATTAATTACCACAGAAAGGAAGTTCTCCTTGCCAGACTCCACTAGATGAGCATGTACTAGTCTGAGATCTGAAAACAATAAAAAAGATTTAATTGAATTACTAGAAGCCCTTACAACGAAATTAATTATTTTAAAGATTTTTATATACAGCATCCTAAAGGTATAATGCATGTTGATGAAGTAATAATACTTCATTTATGTAAATCCTATATTGTCTTTAAAATGGTGAAAAAAATTGTAGATACGCTGAAATGGTCTTGTCTCAGATTCTGTTTCATTAATAGACGCTTGGGAAGTGGCCAGTGATATTTTTTATCAATTTTAAATTAGTTACCAAATTTGAAAATTGTGTTAATATTAGCATTTATGAACTTAATTAATTAAAGCCAAAAGGGAAAAAAACTAATCGCATTACAGCCAGAGTATTTGGACTTGGCTAACTGGGACTCTTATTATCTGTAACGCTTTTTTGAAACAAAAATTTAAAATAAAATATTGCGGCATATAATTGTAATATAAAATTAAACGTATTGGAAAAACAATTGAAAAATAGTTTTAAAATAAATATTTGCTTCCAAAACTGCTGAATTTCATTGTGTAGGTGCGATCTTGAACTTTTCTTCCCTAGAAATTCTACTATCTGAATAGGTTGCCAAGGCAAAGACAGGTGAATTCCTAATTACAGGCCAGTCTGGGGTTCATCAACGCCTTGAAAAAGGCTGTTTACATGAGACACATGGTGTCGCAAATAGTTATTCTTTTGGTCGGGGCGCGTGAGAAAAATCCCGGAAGCGAACAACTTCACCCTCCACGAATTAGCGGACATTAGATCTCTCTTCAACGAGGAGGAAAAACCCTTTTATCAATTATCAACGGCCTAGGTTAAAATGGCATAAGGAAAAAAAAAAGGCCAGTCTCCCAGCATCTTTCAAATGAACTGGTAGGCTAAATGGTTAAGTTGGCTTATTTATATTTCAAAGGACATAATGTCAAAAAAAACCTCTTTCCTAGGCTAAGAATAAGTGCTGCAATATAACTGAATGTCTAGATTTATGCAAGAAACGCTGCATACCCTGATGACTCTTATAGAAATCACATTGAACAGCGCATCCTAATTACAGGAGGTGTCACAATTAATCCCTCTGGATTGTATTGGTCGTGTCTGGGAGATTGACTGCTTATTGTAATATGTTGGTTACTCAATACAAAAATAAATAAATAAATGAATAAATAGTGACTAAATATTCCAAATCTTTCAGCAAAAGAAACTGTTCAATTTTTCTATATTAATTTCTATTGCCCAAGTTGGATAAATTTAAAGGTTCCCTCCGATAAGTATTGCAGCATATTGTTTTTCACTGCAAAGGCCCAGCAGCTTAGAAGCATAAAGGTAG